>LPNX010963705.1:1421-24335 GCA_001517045.1 Pseudotsuga menziesii
CTTATTGTTTATAGTTAAAATATTCAAACTCCTAAATAACTGATTCAGTACAACATCATTACACTAAGAAATCATCCTTAGTAACTTAATAGGGTCTACCCCCCTTGGCTTCGTTAGGAGTTGAGCCTAAACGGAGGAGTCAAGAACAAGGTGACAGCCTTGACTCGAGACTTGCCCCCAAGGACACACCGAGTGGCTTGAAGATTTCTGTCACGTGATCCAGGTGTGTGAAAAGGCGGCAACACTTAGGTACCCCAAAATGGGTAAATATTTCACTCTATAGGAATTCAATCATAGCGTCGTCATTAGCCTTCGCTAGAGCTACATATTCTACCCATTTTGTCATATAATCGGTACAGACCAAGATGTAGGCTTTCTGTTTGGAATGAGGGTTGATAGGACCAACAAAATGTAGAGCCCATCTATCAAAGGGTTCAATTATTGATTGCAGTTGCAGAGGAATTTGATCTAATCTATTTGCCTGACCCATCCTTTGGTAGCTATCACAAGACTGGACATATCTTTTTGCATCCCTGAAAAGAGTAGGCCATTAATAGCCCATCCTCAGCGCTTTATGTCCTGTTCTTCTGTCTACAAAATGTCCCCCACAAGGTTCATCATGGTAGGCCTTCAGTATATGGAATATTTCATCTTATCTTACACATCTTCTGATCTCAAGATCAGGGCCTGTGTAAAAGAGATGACCGTTTACCCAATAGTACCTGGCACTTTGCTGAGTAATTTTCCTTTTTTCTCTTTTGGACATATGTGTCGGAATATTTCCTGTAACCAAGTAATTAGCGACATCTGCATACCAAGGAGAATGAGTTGAAACTGCAAATAAATGTTCATCTGGAAAAGAGTCCTCAATAGGCAAATTATCATCACTATTAGTGAAACGAGATAAAAAATCAACGACAACATTTTCTTTTCCAGGTTTATCTATGATGGTAATATCAAATTCCTTTAATAATAAGAGCCATCTAGTCACTCTGGCATTAGTAACAGGTTTATTCATGAGATATTTAATGGTAGAGTGGTAAGTGTGCACAAATGTAGGATATCCAGTAATGTAATGTCGAAATTTATAAATGGAGTAAACAATAGCTAGGAACTCCTTCTTAGTGACAGTATAATTAAGTTCAACAGGGGCTAAGTTTTACTAATATAATAAATTGCATAAGGCACTTGGCCATCCTGCTGACCTAAGACTGCTCCAATAGCAGTATATGAAGCATCTGAAGAAATGTGGAAGGGTAGGGTCCAATCGGATCCTCTTAAGATAGGAGTTGTGGACAGCTTCTCCTTAAGCTTAACAAATGCTATCTGGCATGCTTCATTCCAAACAAATTGCACATCCTTCATCAACAGTGAAAAAAAAGGGGAGGTAAGTTTGGAAAAAATTTCTATAAATATTCGGTAATATCCCGCATGCCCTAGGAAACTTCGCACTTCTTTTTGAGTAGCAGGAGTAGGTATATTTTTTATTACCTTGATTTTTGAGGGATCCACCTGAATTCCATTAGCAGAGATGAAGTGCCCCAATACTACTCCTTCACTCATCATCATATGGCACTTTTCAGTGCTTAAAGAGAGTTGGGTCTATTCACAGCGAGTTAAAAAAAAATTCAAATTTTCCAGTGCTTCTTCAAAATCTTTTCCATAAGGAGTGAAATCATCCATAAAAATTTCCATATTGTCATTAACTAATTCTGAAAATATGTCGATTACAGCTCTTTGAAATGTTGCTAGTGCCTGACATAAACCAAAGGGAAGCACTCTGTAAGCAAACGTTCCCCAGGGACAAGTGAAGGTAGTTTTATCTTGGTCTTCAGGAGCAATTTGAATATGATTGTACCCGCTAAACCCATCAAGGAAGGAGAAGAACTTCTTCCCTGATAAGGTGTCGAGTACTTGATCAATAAATGGAAAGGGAAAATGGTCTTTTTGTGTGGCTTTGTTTAGCTCCCTATAGTCAACACAGACTCTCCATTTACCATTTTTCTTGGGTACAATTATGAGCGGGGAGACCCACTCGTTGATTGAAATAGGACATATAACTCCCACTTCCAAGAGTTTCTAAATTTCCTCCTTCACTATGTCCCTAATATTGGGATTCATTCGTCATTGAGGCTGGCACATAGGTCGGGAGTCACTTTTAATATAAATATGATGGGTGCACAGGTTAGAGGGAATACCCCTCATGTCTATATACTCCCAAGAAAATGCCCCCTTGTGTTCTTTCAAGAGACTGATCAGGTGCTTCTGTTAATCTAAGGAGAGGCTAGGGTTAATATTTAGGTTTCTTCTAGACTCTACCTCAATGGGGATACTTTTCAAATTTTTCAATACTGGGATTATGTGTGTGTCATTGACTAGTGCCTATTCTATGAGATTTTCTTGTTCTTCCTTACCCAAAGTAATGTTCAGGATTTGATAAAATTCTTTATTGACTGAGGTGGGTTCACTGATGAAATTATTAATGGCATCGTCTTCAGTTTCATCTTTAAAACTTAAGGCCTTCCCTATAGTTAATAATGGATAAACACCCTCTTCTTCCTCTGGATCCATCCATAAAGAAGTTTTAACTTCTAGGCTTGGCCAAGCTGGAGGGTAGAGAGTGAGGTTCTTTGTCTCAGTGCCATCTGATATGGTCATAGACCCAAATTGACAGCTGATGCAAGCATCAGCTGTGGCTAACCAAGGCCTTCCTAGGATCAGTGGGTGTTCTCCTAGCTGCGACTTAGGTTGTAAAACCAAGAAGTCAACAGGTTATTCTCAAGAATCAACTGAGATGACAAGATCATTCAAAATTCCTTCAAGTTTAATGGTGGATATATCTTCCATTTCTAAAATAGTGGGAGTTGGCCTAAGATTAGTGAGCCCAAGTTTTCTTATAGTTTCAATTATCATGACATTAATCGCCGCTCCTAAATCTACTAGTACGTTGGGTATCTTTGTATGCCCAATATGCACAGTAATAGTGGGATTCCCAAGATCGTCATCTTTAGACAAAAGAGTTTTCCCCATTATCAATGCAGATAATTTCCCTATGACATGAACAGTGGGAGGATCTCTAGGTTTCCTTCTTGGTTTCTTTGTGCACAGATCCCGAACAGTTCTAGCATATATAAGCACATCTTGAAGAGCTTGAAGGAGGGGAATTTTAACATAAATATTCTTTAACTCTCCTAAGAGGTTAAAGTGAGGTTGTCCCCCTACCCTTGGTAGCATTAATCTCTTGGGATACAGTGGTTTCCTAATCAGCTGTGTAGGTTTTGTATCGTTAGATATATCATGTTGTATTTCAGCCAACCCATTAGTGGGATGCTCAGCATCTTCAATGATGGGGGTCATATTAGATAGATGTTGTGGATTCACCCCTTCTTCATGTACAGAGGATGGAACATCTTCAATGATTACAGGATCTATTTTTTTCTTGATCGTAAGCGAATATCATTATAAGGCATAAGAGAAAGGGAGTAGGCAGGCATGTTAACAGTCTCAAATTGATGGATTGTTTTATTGTTTGTGTTAGGATTGGGTTGAGCAGGAAGCTGAGGTCGTATCGGTATATTAGGGGCAGCATTGTTCTGCAACTGCAGCTACGATTACTGATGAGGATATTGAGGATATTGAGGAGGGTATGGTTGCTATTGGTGTGGAGGTTGTGGAGGAAAAAAATTCCCTGGATGGAAATTCCTCCATCCAGGAGACTAAGAAGTTGGTTGGTGTGGTGGCTAAACCCAGGAATTCCAGGAGTTATAATTTTGCATGGAAGGTTGACAGGGGTTCCATTGAGAATAAGATGAAAGGAATTTTGTATTCATGTTATGCATATTATTCCAATTATTCATGTTATTCAAAAATGGAAATGATTTTGGAGTCATACCTTGATTTCATGGCTGCCAGGGCTTCTTTGGTGCAATGAAGTAGGTCGGTTCCACCTCTGGAGTTGATGCCTACAGAACAGCCTTCACTTGGAGAAGTGACAGGCATTCTTTTGTGTCATGCTTCAATTCACACAGCTGACACACTTCTACCTTGTCAAGCAGGCACTCCTTCAGAGGGCCGTTCTTTCTACATCAAGGGCAGAACACACCTAGTGTGAGATCCTCTACTTCTTGTTTTTTCTTTTCCCTTAGGACGTCGATTTTCGAGGAGATAGAGATCATCATTTCTATTTTGAAATTTTCAAGGAGGTTTCCTATCTCTGCATAGGTGGCTCCTCCATTATATGACTTCTGAGTTCTGTCAAAGACATCGTGTTCTAGCTTATCCCGTCTGTCCCACCTGTTATTCCTGGAAGATCCCATGGAGTATCTTTTACATAATTCCACAATCTTCTTGAAAGACTCCTTGGAGATATCCCCCTTTCCTAATAGGTTTAACATATCTAGGTATTCATCCCTAATCCTGTGAAGCGGGATTATCTTGAGCACATCTAACCCCATGTTCGTCTATCCAGCTCTTTGCACATTGTATAAAATCCTCTCTACGAAATCTTCTTGAATTCCGTCCTCCTTCTGCACCATTTTAAATAATTCTTCTCTCTTGTCCTTGGTGTTGCAATATTCATGATATTTCTCCAAGAACACCTATTTCATCCTGTCCCAATTAGTAATGGTTCTACCTCCTAGGCTCATGAACTAGCGTAATGCATTGTCCTTCAGAGTGGCAGGGAAGAGCTTCAGCTTTTGTGCATCTCGAAATTCATCTCGATCCTCTACCACTTTTCCATGAAAGCGAGGCAACATCGATGGTGATATATTTTTCATAGGGGTTGTCCCTTCTGGCTGTTGAATTGGGAACTGAAGTGTAGCCACCATTCCTTCAGGAAGGGAATGATCTTCAATATGATGGTTTTCTCCCATCGCCTCTTCCTCGTCAGATTCATGTCTGTTACTCATTCCTTCTTTTATTTTCTCCTCTTCATTCTTCTCTTTGTTCTTCTCTTCACTCTTCTCTTCGTTCTTCCCTTCATTCTTCTCTTCGCTCTTCCACTGATCAAAAATTTTCTGATGGAACCGTGTCCACTCCTCTTCAGTTACAACCTTTCCATAAATGTGATAAATTGGACTTTGATCTACAGATCCTGCTATAGCAACCTTGTCCTCCTCTGCAGGGGTATTTGAGGATGTTGCAGCTACTCATGTGTTCTCCACTATGGGTCCTGACGCTGGCACCCCAGGATTGGTAGGGCTTCTTTTGATAGGTGTTTCCTAATAGCAAGCCCTAGTAGAATAATCAGTTCTGTCAACAAGATCATCAATGAATGTTCTTCTGCACAATTGTGGACCTCAACCATGACCTTGACCACCTGCATTGTTAGTATTTTGTGGGGTTTTGGGAGTTGGAAGATGATCACTCTTTATCCTTCTTATATTCATACAACCCAAATAATTCCAACAAAAAGTTAAAAGATATTGTATAGAAACAATTACAGGATGCAACTAATAATAGTGTTTAATTTTTATCCTTCCCCAGCAACGGCGCCAAAATGTTGGGAACCCAATATGCAAGTGAATTACAGCTAACATACAGAGTGTGCAATATTTATTTTCAACCCATGGAAGTCTTGTATTTCAAGGATAACATGCACAATATATGCTTAAACACTTAAGTGCTGCAAATGAACAATCCTATTCTCTGTTCAGCTATGCTCGTCTGAAGAATCCACTTAATCTAGTTTACCTTCTAAAAGATACAGTCACAATTACCTTCTATTGTTCTTGATCTAGAAATTGAAAGCTTCATGAATTCATATCTAAATTACTTTTGCAGAAAATGAAGTCCTTTTTATCAATCCATCTAATGATTCACCCAACTATCTTGATTTAATTACTCTAGAAATTCAAAAGACAGAAATTGGAATTAGATCTTTCTAGAAGTTCAAGGTACAGAAATTGAGTTCAACTAATCTAGGAATTCAAGGTACAGGAATAAAGTTATACGATTGTGAAAAAAAAGGAACAACTTGCAAGGAACTATGGAAACAATAATTAAGGGATCTGGGGATGGACAGGGTTGTTTAGCTACCACACAATTGCATAAGAAATATAATCTACACCGTCGACTGTTTTACCATGCCACTATAGCTTTCCAAGAGACGTAATGAATAACACACTGTCAATCCACAACTGTCACAGCTTCCTATGGAAAAATGAAATTAAGCATAACATCACATGACAGAATAAATAAAATGCATAATCTAACTCATCAATCCCTGTGGGAAGGCGGGCCCAGACTTCACACAGAGATGCCAGATGAACACACGTAAAAAACCCTTAGATCTAAGGTAACTCTTTGTATTAAAAAGGCAGATCGATTACACAACTCTCAGGCACAGCTAATACAATGAATTGGCTATGGGTTCAACCCCTGGCTCAGAACAGTTCTCCATATTTATACAACGTAAATCATAACATCCTATCCCTATTATTGGGGAGCCATGAAGATCTATGATCTTCAGGACCCTAAATTACAACAGCTGTTACAAATGTGGTAGGATGAAAGATAAGAAATATAGGGAAACTGTTAATTGACCCAAGAGTAATGATATCTTCAGATCACAGCTATACACAATCAGCAACAAACTATTGACCTCCAAATCTGATGCATTCTATTGCAGCTATCTTTGTACAGCTTTGCCTGGGATAATACACTGGGACCGCATTCCTTGGGAAATGGTAGGATGGATGGTGATCAGCTTGAGCGATGAATTCCCATCCTTTTCATAGCATGTTCATCCAGATCTTCCTGCAGTCTATATATCTTCCTGTAATCTATATACCTCAAAATACCTTTATAAACCATCATATGTTAGCATATTGAGAGATATAAAGCTTTAATTACCACAATCATAAGAAGTATCAATAAAATAAGACAATAACCATTCATACCTTGGTGGATTGAAGAGTAGAGTGAGGGTAAAACATTTATTTGGCATGCTCAATGGGGTAGGATAGGGAAAAAAGGAGTGAATAAGGATGGTCAAAAAGGGCCATTTATGGGCCCAACTTGGAGTGCACCAGTTGAATTCCCATTGATTCACACATTTTAATCAATGCCCCAGCTTTGAAAGATGGTGCATTATCAATTACTAACCTTACTCGGCAACCAAACCTGCTGAAGATGTTCTCATATAAAAATATCATGATGACTTGATGAGTGGCATTTCTGGTTGGTACTGCTTCTATCCATTTGGTAAATTAGTCAGAGGCTACTAAGATCCATTTATGTTGTCCAATGGAAGATGGATTTATGTCACCTATGAAATCTAGACCCCATTGCTAGAAAGGCCCATTCACTGTAATAGGCCTAAGGGGCAAGGATTTGAGCTACTGCTTCCCTATAAATATTTGACATTGGTCACAGGCCCTTACAAAGGTGCATACATCGGCAAAGAGTACTAACCAATAGTATCCTCCTCTTAATATCTTGTGGGTTGTGGTTTTCTAGTAGTGGTGGCCTCCACATGTACTGGAATGAAAGTGATGCATGACCTGCTCTGCTTCCTCTTTATCTAGACACCTTAACAAAATTCCAGACTGATCCCTCCAGTATAGCAGTTTGTCAATTATGCAAAACTTAATAGATTTCAACTTAAGAGCTCATGCTTGGTTAGGAGTGAGATCAGGAGAAACTTCTAATTTTTGCAAAAATTGAATGATACCTGAGTACCACTCACATGAAGATATGTTCTCAGCTACTAATGGATGGTTATTCTAATCTTGATTTACTTCTATTTCAGCTGATACCATAGTTTTCACCTTCGCTGATCTAACACATGTGAAATTTATTCCCATCAGTTCACAGTTTTCTTTGTCCATGATTTTGGCCAGACCTAATCCCTTTACCAGCTTAGTGGGTTTCACCTCTACATCAAACTCAATGAGTTTGGCTATCCACTTATCTCTCTTCTCGTCAATGTTAGGCTAAGTGAAAACATACTTCACAGCAGCTGAAGGGACATATGCAATGACCTTTGCATGGAGAATGTAGATTATTAAAGTCTTCAAAGATTTTATGAGGGCATAAGCCTGCTTCTCAATTGTGTCATACTTTAGCTCGGCATCTCTCAGGGTTCTGCTGAAAGAAGCAATTGGATGATCAAGACCTTCATCATTCTTTTGTAATAGTACAGCTGCCACTGTGTCATAAGATGCAAAAGAGAAAATGTAAAAACCCTTGGTGTAGTTGGGACTAATCAGGGTTGTGGTCCCCATGATGGCTTTCTTAATGTCTTCAAAAGAGTTTCTTTCCTGGTCAGTCCATTTTATTTTTGCATCCCTTTTTAGCATGATTGTTATGTGCTTTACCAGCTCGAAGAAATTAGGAATTAATCTCCTGACAAAGTTTATCTTGCCTAAAAAGGATTGAACGTATCTTTTTGACCTTGGTATTGACAGCTGCTGAATTGCTTCCACCCTTACCAGATCAATATTTACACCTTCAGCTGAGACTATGTGGCCTAGGAGCTTTCATTCCTTGAGTTCAAACTGGCACTTCTTGGGGTTCAGTGATATTTTATACCTTCTGCACTTTAGAAATACCTTCCTTAAATGCTCCAAGTGATCATGATGACTATGAGAGTAAACTGTTAAGTCATCCAAATATATCAGCACAAATTTATCTTTTAGCCCTACAAAAGCTAGGTCCATGGCTCTCTGAAAAGTAGCCCCAGCATTCATTAGCCCAAATGGAATTTTAGCATACATTAAGGTGCCCCAAGGGGTGGTAAAGGCAGTCTTCTCTTGGTCATCAAGGTGCACAACAACTTGGTTGTATCCGGAGAAGCCATCAAGGAAGGACATAACTCTATCCCCCTAGACTTTCTACAATAGGTGTTCCATCTTGGGTAGTGGATACTTGTCTTTCTTGGAACACTTGTTTAGGTTTCTAAAATCCACACACAACTTGATTTATCCATTTTTATCTCTTACCACTACCAAGTTTGCAATCCACTTGGAATATTTGAGGGGAACTATGATCTTGGCTTTAAGGAGCTTGTGGATCTCTTTTTCAATCACTGGTAATAGGAGAGGGATGGTAGGTCTTAGCTTCTGTTTGAAAGAAATGGTGTCCTTCTCCAAAGGAATTCTGTGCTAGATGATATTGGTGTCATAATTTTTTAGGTCACTATACTCCCAGTCAAAAACATCAGCAAACTCTTTTATCAAGCAGCAAAATTTAGACTTCTGATCAGCATTCAACCATGTGGAAAGATTTATCAATTTAGGACGACTTTGGATACCTATGTTTTTCTCTTGGATAGCAGGGTCTAGGTCCTTTTTGGTAGGCTTGGGAGGGATGTCATTGTGATCAAATAGTTCTTCCAGTGGTACTAGACCTCGGGGTATGTAGTTGCTGGGAAATTGGACAATATTCTGCTTAGTCACTTTATCTTTTAACTTGAGCTGCTTGGATTCCTCCGAGTTAAGGTTTTCCTGGTCAATGTGTATGTCAGAGAATTCATCTACTAACTGAAGGAATTTACTAAGCTCCTCATCATTCTCAAACACCCTCCAAAATTTTACATTGTCTAGCAGAGAGGGTCTGTACTTGACCTGAACATCATAGTTGAGCTTAGGGGGTAAAGGAGGAACAAATAGACTTGTAGAGATGGCCAGGGAATCAGCTAGGTGATTCAAAGCCCTAGGAATATATGGTAGTTCAAAAAACATAAAGGAGTCTCTAAGTTTCCATACCTCATCCCTGTAGGCCTTCAATCTGATATTTTTTGTCTGAAAAGCATTGTTGACCTACTATATGATGAGGTCTGTGTCTCTAAAAATATTCACACACGTGATTCCCATCTCCTTGGCATCTTTAACTCCTAGCAGCAAGGATTCATATTCTGCTACATTGTTAGTCATTTTGAAGTCAAGCTTATAAGACAAGTGAATGTTTTCCTTAGATGGGGAGATCAATACTACACCCGTGCCTACTAAGCTTTGAGCGCTAGCCCCATCAAAATACATACTCCGGATTTTTGTTGTTACATATTTGGGCTACTGATGGGTGGGATTAGTGAGATGAACTAATGTCTACTGATTATCATCTATTTGTAAAATGCAAGACCCAAAATCAGTGTCCACTGCGTAGATGGGGTGATTCACTGAGTGTCTCTTCTTTGTTATAATGTATGCTAGCTGATTTTCCCTATACATCCTCTTAGTCTCCCCCCCAAACATGAGAATGGTGGCATATGTGAGATCCATCTAAAATGTTCTTCCTAGTCTTTTGCTCCATGACCGAGACAGCAAGAGGCCAAATTTTGGAGGAATATCGGCCACTACAATGTCCATCATTACGCTTTTCAAAGGTAGTTGCGTTAAGTTTATAGCAAGGTATTTTGATGAGGCCCAAGCACTTGACCTTCCTGGAGTCAAAGGAGAATAAATCATGGTAGGGCTTGGTAATTATGAGGCCAATCTCATCCATCACAGGCTCTGGCATTAGGTTATGAGGGGCTCCTGAATCTAGCAGACATTTATGGAGGATTTTATCATGGATTTTCAAGGATATATAGAATGGTGGGTAGGAGTCTTTTAGGTCTTCAATCATGGGGCCCAAGTTTACAATAGGCTTGTCATCTTGCAGGTTCACAAATTCAATGTCAATGTGCACCTTGGGCTAAAGGGAATTCAAAATGGAGGTTTTGAATACATCATTATTCATTAGCTCAATTAAAGGGAAAGGGATTTTCAATTTTTGAATTTCACACTCGAGGTTGAAGGAATAATGCATCCTATCTGGAAACCTTACCTCATGAGCTATAGGTTTGAGTTGGACTTGATCAGGTGTGGCAGAAGGTGTTGGTTTATGCAATGCTTTTGATGGGACATCCACTTTCTTTGGTAAAACAACAACCTTTCTAGCTGGTGTAGTAGGTTGCTTGATAGGTACATCATTCTTCTTCAGGGGAGCAACCAGCCTAGACCTCAGTTTGTAACCTCCCTGACCATCAACCTCATAAACAGCCTCTTCGGTGAACTACTCATCAATCAAGGCTTCCACATATTCTGGCTGTGTCAGAAAAGAATGTTGATGTATATGTAACTTCGGAATGTATTCTTCCATGTATCTTATGTATTGTAACCCGATGTTTATTCCGGGATGTTTCTATTATGCATTTGAGTCATGTTGTCTTACCCTGATGTTCCGATCGGGAGGATTAATAATGTAAAAAAGTCATATCAATTCATTAGGTAAGTCCCCATAGTTTCGGGGCACTTGAGTTATTATACACTAATTAAGGTGTAGGCTCGAGTAGTAATTATTAGGTTGAGCCTACGTGTGAAATGGCAACTCAAGTGAACGGATGAATATAAATAGAGAGTGAGAGTCTCTCTATTTATCACTTTTGGAATACATCACTTGCTCTCTCAAGTGTGGCGCACTTTTGGAGAAGGAAATACTTTGGCTTGACAGAAGACAGAAGGCTGCTGTTGTGTTGGGAGTACATCTTACTGTTTTGGGTTTCACATCTTGTGGTGATACTATCTTAGAGGAAGTTACGGGGTTTTCTCCATTTATGGTTTCCTCGATCAAAAATCTTTGTGTCTCTTGTCTCTTGTGATGTGCTTATGTTATTGTTGTGCTTATTATTCTCTCAATGAAAAGATCTTAACATAATGCTAGCTTAAATGTTGAAAAACTAACATGGTATCAGAGCTAACCTGAGAAGAAGACACTGTGCAGCTGCGGAGACTAGGGATTCCTTGTTTGTGAATCTTTATCCACTGATTTTCAGCAAAAGTAAGGTGGAATTAGTCTCCTCCCTAGGGTGCATCTTTCTGTCGAAACAAAATTCAATTCTGAGGTTTTTCAGATTTGGACTTGTCACTGGGGTCGGAAATTAGGGCTTTTCATAGAAGAGGAATTTTTCAGTGAGCCCAGGCCTGGATTGTTCTCCTCCCCAAAATCGAATTTAGGAACAAATTTGAGGGCATTTGGGTGGATAGAACTCCAGAAAAGCAAAACCCTATTTGCTCCTCAACCAGCTCTGCAGGATTTCAGCTCAAGCTTCAGATTTGACATCTTGAACCTGGTAAGATCTAAAATCTTTTGTATTTCCATTTGAGGTTCTTATTTAAATATGTCTCATCATACCAAGCTTGATGAAAATCTTGAGGGGGCTGAAAAATTCCGAGCTTGGAAATATAGGATCTCCTTGGTCCTGGAAGAGAATGAATTAGACTCCTACATCCATGAGGAGATTCCAGTTCCAGAGGGAGATGAGGAAAAGGCCCTACATAAGAAGAAGATGGTTATGGCAAAGAGGATCATCTTATCCCACAGGTGTCCTCTCTCAAGACACCTAAAGCTATGTTTGATGCCCTAACCAAATTGTTTGAAGGAAAGAACATCAATCAGAAGATGACCCTGAGGAACCAGTTGAAGAATGTAAAGATTCAGAATGCAGAAACTATCCAGTCATACTTCACAAGGGTTTCTCAAATCAAGGAACAATTAGAATCTATTGATGAAGAAGTGGAAAATGCAGAGCTTTTCATGACTACTTTGAATGGCCTCCCTAGGACATGGGATGCTTTCATTCAAGGAATCTGTGCTAGAAAGAAGTTAGTAAAATTCAGCAGACTATGGGAAGAATGCTGTCAAGAAGAAGCTCAGATAGCAGCTCGAGAAGAGAAGGTGGGAAGTGAAGATCAAGCCCTCACGGTACATTCCAAGTCTCACTCCAAGTCATCAAGAAAGAATTTTCATCGTGCAAAAGGTAAGCATTCTCACAATGATAATACTAAAAGAGATGTATCTAGGATCATATGTTATACTTGTGAAGAAGCAGGACACTATGCAAGAAATTGTCCTAACAAAAAGAAGATAGTAAAGAAGATCAGCAAAAGAAGACATCATGCTCATACTGCAGAAGACGATGAACCTTCCAGAAAGAGATCCAAATATGAAAGTGAAGATTCTTCAAGCGAGGATGAATATGTTTTGATATCAGCTCTCACAGGTAACATTACTCATGGAAGTGATGATTGGATCATAGACAGTGGTGCTTCCAAACATATGACGGGATTCAAGGAATCCTTTGTGAGACTATCAGAACATGAATCACCTCATAAGGTGAAACTAGGAGATGACTACCAATATCCAATAAAAGGTAGTGGGGAATCTTCATACAAGCTAGAATCTGGTAAGTCTCTAACAATGAAAGAAGTATTGTTTGTTCTAGGACTCAAGAAGAACCTTCTATCTATTTTAGCTTTGGATGCAAAAGGAATGTGGGTTGCATTCATAGATGGTCAAGTCATCATGTGGCCAAAAGGAAAGACTATCGATGATGTGGTAGTAATTGGAGAACAAGAAGGAGGCTTGTAAAAATTGAAGGGTCATCCAGAACAAGCCTTGATTCATGAATCAGTAGAGCCAAATGAACTTTGGCATAGAATACTTGCACATGTGCACTACAAAGCACTACCTATTGCAAGTAAAGCTGTCGAAGGTCTTCCATAAATTCAAGCAAAACATGAAGGGGTCTGCAAAGGATGTGCGAAAGGAAAGAATACGAAGAAGACATTTCCAAGCAGCGAAAGCAAAGCCAAAAGCATTCTAGAAATCATCCACTTCGATGTCTGCGGTCCTATGTCATCAAACTCACTCAGCAAGTATGCATACTATGGTTCTTTTATTGATTATTTTTCTAGAAAGACATGGATTTATTTTATGAAGAACAAAGATGACGTATTCAGCAAGTTCAAGGAATTCAAAGCCTTGATCGAGAACCATACTGAAAAGAAGATCAAGACCATCCATTCAGATAATGGTGGAGAATTCACTTCGAATGAATTCAAGGAGCTATGCAAAGAATCAGGGATTAAGAGGGAGTTGTCCACTCCTTATAATCCACAACAGAATGGGGTTGCAGAACGGAAGAACAGAACTATCATGGAAGCAGCAAGAGCTATGCTTCATGATCAAGATCTACCTATGCATCTTTGGTCTAAAGCTTCCAGAACAACAGTATATGTACAGAACCATACTCCACATAGAGTACTCAAGAACAAGACTCCAGAAGAAGTCTTCTCCAGTAAGAAACTAGAAGTCATCCACCTCAGAATATTTGGTTGTCCAGTGTACATACATATTCCAAAAGAGAAGAGAACAAAATTAGATCCTTCAGGAAAGAAGGGTATATTTGTGGGTTACTCTGAAAACTCGAAGGCTTATAGAATCTACTTTCCAGGATACAAGAAGATTGACATCAACAGGGATGTGACATTTGATGAAGGCACAGCTTACAGCAAATCCAGAAAGAGACCTGCTGAAGAAACTGAAGAGGCAGAAGCAGAAGCACCCAGGATCCGTGATACAATCATGAACGAAGAAGCTCAAGAAGAAGATCGAGAACTCGAGGAACCACAAAGACCTATAGATCCACCTTTGGAGAAGAATCCTCATAAGAGGAAACCTGCTTGGGTATGTGAACTTATCCAAGGTGCGGAAAGATATGGGGCTCCAGAAGAGAATCACAGAGAAAGAAAGAGGACCAGATCAAATTCCGGGTATGTAGCTTTACTATGTGATTTCATTGATAAAGAACCTTCTAGTTATGAAGAAGCGGCAGATCAGAAAGAATGGAAGGATGCGATGATCGAAGAATATCAATCGATCATGAAGAATGATGTTTGGGATGTTGTCCCAAGACCAAAAGAGAAGTCAGTTGTTACTTCCAAATGGATCTACAAGATCAATCATGCTGCAGACTGTAGCATTGAAAAGTATAAGGCAAGATTTGTAGCTCGAGGATTCTCTCAGAAAGAGGGAATAGACTATGAAGAGACTTTTGCACCTATAGCCAGATACACTTCCATTAGATCAGTACTTGCTTTGGCTACAGTGATGAAGTGGAAGATACACCAGATGGATGTCAAGACAGCTTTCTTGAATGGTGTAGTAGAACAGGAAGTGTATGTAGAACAGCCACTCGGTTTTGAGACACATGACAGAGAGTCTCATGTATGCAGATTGAAGAAATCCTTGTATGGTTTGAAACAGGCACCCAGGACCTGGTACGGCAGCATTGACAGCTTTCTATCCAGTTTGGACTTTACCAAAAGTAAAGCAGATTCCAACCTTTACTACAAGGTTGAATATGGCAACCCAGTGATGCTTCTACTATATGTAGATGATCTATTTGTGACAGGTACAGATGGGTTGATTGCTGATACGAAGAGAAAGCTTGCTGCTGAGTTCGAGATGAAGGACTTTGGGATGATGCATTACTTTCTAGGTATGGAGGTGTGGCAAAGTACAAATGGAATCTTCCTTGGGAAAGGGAAGTATGCAGTAGAGATCCTGAAGAGATTTGGGATGATGGAATGCAAGGATTTGGCTACACCCATGGCATCAAACCTGAAGCTATTGAGTGATGCTTCATCAGAATCGGTTGATGCTACTATGTATCGTCAGATGATTGGGTCATTGATGTACCTGACGAACACGAGACCAGACATTTGCTTTGCTGTGAACACCTTGAGCCAGTACTTGACATATCCGAGAAGTGTTCACTTGGTTGCTGCAAAGCATATTCTGAGGTACCTGAAGGGTACAATTGATTATGGGCTCAAGTACAATGCAAATCAAAAGATTAACCTGGAGGGTTATGTTGATTCAGATTGGGTAGGCAGTGCCATCGACAGGAAGAGTACCTCAGGGTGTTGCTTCATTATGGGATCAGGTGTGATCTCTTGGTTTAGCAGGAAGCAATCCTGTGTGGCACTAAGTACAGCTGAAGCAGAGTATGTCGCAACTCGATTAGCTAGTTGTGAGGCAGTATGGCTGTGGAAGCTACTGTCTGATATACTTGATCTCTAGTTGGATGCTACTTGTATACATTGTGACAACCAGAGCTACGTGAAGTTGTCATAGAATCCAGTGTTCCATGACAAGTCGAAGCATATCGCGATCAAGTATCACTATATCAGGGATATGGTGCAAAGAGGAGTAGTGAAGCTCCTGTATATTGTGACGGAGGAATAGATAGCTAATGTATTGACGAAGCCATTGGCTAGGCTGAAGTTCGATTACTTTAGAGAGAGACTTGGTGTTCCAGATCGAGGCTTCCTCCCAGAGACAGTGATGAGACCCATAGCCATTCTGACATGGTGAGAGGATTGGTTCCTTCCATGATCAGATCTAAGGGCTGAGCCATTCTGTTATGGTGAGAGGATTTAGTTCCTTCCATGTCAGATATGAGTGCTAGAGATCCAAAGCCATTTTGACGAGTAGGTCAGATGTAAGGGCTAAGCCATTCTATCATGGTGAGAGGATTGGTTCCTTCCATGTCAGATGTAAGTGTTGGCCATCCTGTCGAGTAGGACAGATGTAAGGGCAACTGCCACTCTCTGGGAGAGTGGAGGAACCTGGTCAGTTACCAGGTAGCTCAGTCTGGGACTGGGGGCCATTCTGACGAGGGTGTAGGATTTAGTTCCTACCAGGTCAGATGTGAGTGCATGCCCTTCTGACGAGTAGGTCAGATATAAGTGCAGAAATCTTTCTTCATTGTGGCGGACGTGGCTCCAGCCTGGGTGAAAAGAACAGAGTTCTTTCATCATTTTGGCGGATGAGGTTCCATCCTGGTTGAAAGTCTTCCATCATTGTGACGGACGTGTCTCCAGCCTGGATAAAAAGAACAGGGTTCTTTCACAATTTTGGCGGATGAGGTTCCAGCCTGGATGGGATTGTGCCCTTCTGATGAGTAGGTCAGATATAAGTGCAGATCCATTTCACAGATGGTAGTTGATGTGCCTACCATGCCGGTGAATGTGAGTGCTGGGCCTTTCTGATGTGATTGTAGTTTACTACATGATCAGATGTGAGTGTTGGGCGTGCCTTTCTGACGAGCAGGCCAGATGTAAGTGCTGGGCGAAGACCTACATGAGGGTAGGCCTACAACCAACATGAAAAAGGGCTGGATCTGTAGAACTTCCTATGATGAGATAGTTCACACATGATGATGACCAAAGATGATCCAGATCGACCTATGATCCAGATCCAGTTATGATGACTCCGTGAGATCCAGATCGAGTGATGATCCAGATCCAGCAGTGATGATCCAGATCGAGAGATGATCCAGATCCAGATCCAGTGATGATGTCCTATGATGATCTAGATTGAGAGATGATCCAGATCCAGATGACTTGAATATGAAGATGACTTGAAGACGAAGATGACTTGAAGATGAGGTGATCCAGCTGATACAGAGAACAAGACCAGTGTTGAAAATCGTGCTGAAAGAATACCTTCCTAGTTAAGAGGGAGTGTTGATGTATATGTAACTTCGGAATGTATTCTTCCATGTATATTATGTATTGTAACCCGATGTTTATTCTGGGATGTTTCTATTATGCATTTGAGTCATGTTGTCTTACCCCGATGTTCCGATCGGGAGGATTAATAATGTAAACAAGTCATATCAAGTCATTAGGTAAGTCCCCACAGTTTCGGGGCACTTGAGTTATTATACACTAATTAAGGTGTAGGCTCGAGTAGTAATTATTAGGTTGAGCCTACGTGTGAAATGGAAACTCAAGTGAACGGATGAATATAAATAGAGAGTGAGAATCTCTCTATTTATTACTTGTGGAATACATCACTTGCTCTCTCAAGTGTGGCGCACTTTTGGAGAAGGAAATACTTTGGCTTGACAGAAGACAGAAGGCTGTTGTTGTGTTGGGAGTACATCTTACTGTTTTGGGTTTCACATCTTGTGGTGATACTATCTTAGAGGAAGTTGTGGGGTTTTCTCCATTTATGGTTTCCCTGATCAAAACTCTTTGTGTCTCTTGTCTCTTGTGATGTGCTTAT
This sequence comes from Pseudotsuga menziesii, assembly GCA_001517045.1. NCBI lineage: Eukaryota > Viridiplantae > Streptophyta > Pinopsida > Pinales > Pinaceae > Pseudotsuga > Pseudotsuga menziesii. Next base: position 19,263 of record LPNX010963705.1, read on the forward strand.
GTTATTGTTGTGCTTGTTATTCTCTCAGTGAAAATATCTTAACATAATGCTAGCTTAAATGTTGAAAAACTAACAAAGAATAGTCCACCTCATCCTCCATGCAGTGGATATTGTCTTCAGCTTCTCCTTCTTCTTCAATGAAATCTGTCTCTTCTTCTAAACAACATTTTGAAATGGAGCTCTTATCCTTTGGTCTTCCCCTTGATTTCTCTCCCTTCTAAGAATCTGAACTGGGGTATTTCCTCTTCTATAAGGAACAAAATTTGGGTTTCGAGGAGCAAAGTCGCTTGGCCCTTTACCCCTCACCAGTATATGTCCTTGGTCCTTCAATTTACACATTTCAACAGTTGGGTTATCTAACAATTTGGTCATTTTTTCAATCTTTTTCTCTGATACCGAAGCCCCACTATAGTCTGTTGGCTGCTTTTTCCTGTCTATATTCCCTTTGACCTTATGAGATGCCAGAATGTTTGAATCTACTTCTAGGGCAGCACCCTGCATGAGTGATAAGGAAGCAGACCTCCTTTCTTTGAGAAGTAAGCAGAAGTTAGATTCAAAGGCATTTGCATAATTTATCCCAGCTGAGGTATTAGTGGGATTAATTTCGGTAGGGATCTTACTGTACATATTGTTGAATCACTTGGTAAAGTTGGAGACAGACTCCCCATTTTCTCTTTTCAGGTTGTTGCACTACTACATTTTGATCCAAAATCCGACGGTTACTTCCGACGGCGCGTGGATTTTTTCTTTTAAACCTACCAAAAATCAGAAAGTTAATTTTTTTTTTTAAATTTTGGTTATAAGCGTCGCTTAAGCGACAGCTAGGCTCATAAGCATCGCTTAAGTGACGGCTAGCCTAGCAAGCGTCTCTTAAGCGATGGCGCATACATTGATCAATTATTAAATGAGGAAACCCATATTTAAAAAAAATCAAGATTATTGTGATTCAACCAACCAAGGGAGTGGACATGTGTTTTCAAGGGATTTTTGTCGGTCATAATTCTATGTGCAAATTAATATTTGGTAACCTATGATGTCATTCACATTAAGAAATTGAATATAATATGCTAGGCTTATTCCTGGCTTCGTTTTGGCTACCCTTGGAAGAGAAATTTCTCTGCAATACTCTGTGTGAATCTTAAATCATTTTTCACGAGTTTTGGCCCTCTGGCGCCTCCTCGGACAAGTCTGTGAGCTCAGAATTCAGGATTTATAGTGCATTATTGCACACATTATCTACATACATGGAATCTGAACGGTAGCGAAAGTAGGCATGGTTGGAATGAATGTGGATGTGTATGACTGATCCGAAACCCACTTCAGATATTGAGGGCTAAATTGGTTGCGTACACAAGGGATCCATTGAGGATCCAGCAGAATATATGCGGTCCGAAGGTTGCTTTTTTGTAACATAAACTGCAAGAGATTTATTTGGGAGCAAACAGAGATGATAAATCATTCAAACCTCGCAGAACAACTGAGGGACTATCAGATTCGGTCCTAGCACAAGTGGGCACCTCTAACTTTCTTCTCATCAACGACCCAAATCACATCTGGGTATGTCAGATCCAACTTTCTCAGGTCTGGTTCAATTCAATGAAAAATCATGGGTTTTACATGGTGTTTTCCTATTATCAATGCACAATATTAGTGCTAATTTTGTAGTAGTCAACCATGTCAAAATGTCAAATCTATGCATATGCTTTCCTATTGGGTTGTGTGGTATGTACAATTTTTAGGGTTGATTCCGGATTCATTTTGATACTGAACCGTGTCAGAAATAGTAACCCAATGCATTATTGACCGAATCCATCCGTGGGAATACACAGAGTTTATTTGTTGGTATTGAGCTTTGCTAGATATGATATTTTTTAGATGAAATGAGCGTAACATGATGGCTTACCAGATGGTGGGATTACCTACTGCAAATTCAAATTAAATTTATAGTTTTGTTTTTAGATTTTGAGAAGAACCGAGGGATCAAATGTAACTCTATCCTTATTAAGCAACCACATTCTCACCGTGGCTAAGAAATCCTCATTGGGAAAAAAATTGGTGAAAAGCCCCTGAAGGAAGTCACCGAGATTGGGAGCTAGGGCGTCGTGATAAAATATAGTCACTTTTATGGCTATAGGGAATAGAACCTTGGTATCTAGGATGTCAATGGCTACCGTGATGTTCAGGGGTAACAGTTTATGTTTGAAGAATGAAACCCCTTTGTTAGTCACATTCCAAACTCCTTGGAAAATGTTTAGCTGAGCAGTTGGGAATTTTTACCTTCCACAGTAGGCAAGATGCATCTTTTCCATTTTGTGACCATTGGTCTCTGTTTTGTTTGCTTTGTATGTGAGAACACGCACATATGTGAGTTATATATATATTTTAGAGAAGAGAGAGATATCTGTTTTAGAGAGAGAGAGAGAGATCTGTTTGGTTTGCTTCCTTCATCCTCAAGATCAGAGTCACTGTCAGATGGTTGAAGATGATCCCTCTCATCTGAGAGAGGCAAGAACGGATCAACGCCGCTAGCCCCCCTCAATGATGTAGTGCTGGAAGAAACATATTTTCGAGGCTTCAAGCAGAGGCAGCTTGTCCCTCTTACCCCTCCTGCTCCACAATCACAAAAGAAACGGCTTAAACGAGAGTAAACAACTCTGTGACCCCTGTGGCACACCCTGGCACAAATAGAACAGCACCCTTTAGAAACAGTCAGATCACAAGTGTAGCAGAAATAATGACCTGTCAAAATAGCCTGTCAAACTTTATGGTCTTTGTATAATGTTTGAAGCTGAGAGAGTATATCAAAATGATGTTTGCCAGCTGTGATAGCTCCCCTGTAATTACAATGCCATGCCAATCTAATTACAAGATAAGAAACATTGAAACAAAATACCTTTTGAACACCACTTTGAAAATTTTGATGAAGACTCCTTGAAAGCTCTTCTGTCTTCAATTCCATGTCATAGGTATTCTTCTTCATCAAATCTGATAGAACCTGAAAGTATCCAATTCATATAACTTTTAATTCAAAAATAAAATTCAAAAAATGGGATTTCCTTATTCACAATTTGGCAAGCAAGGAAATAGATTTTTACCTCGTATGCACTTTGAAGCTTCTTAAAGGATTCCTCTACGACTGGATTGCCCATATTTTTGTCAGGATGGACTAGTATCGCCTAATCAAAGGAGTGAAAAATTGCTCAATGCTAAGAAAACATTGCAGGATGAAACAACAGATCATATTTCCCTCAGTGTTCAAGGGAAATAGTTGACACATAGTATTCTATGTTAATAAAATAATTGGTAATAACTTACTAGCCTGACAGAACACTACCTTTTTCTTGTACATTCGTTTAAGGACAGAAAAATCTATGTTCTCATAGAGAGAGAGACCCAATGTTTCATAATAATCTGAGCTACTTTTTATAATAGCATGTCATATGACATGCAGCGTCCATTTATTGATGATAAATTGGCTTTCTTCATTAAATTATGTTGTCACCTGATTTTGTTTTTTAATTATTTTTTAGTATATATCATTGATGCTACCAAATTGCTATTTTCTGCAAATTTGGGTGAAGCTTATAGCCCTTCCTAGTGTGTCAATCTTATTTTATATTTTGATTTGTAAATTTGAGAATACACAGAGCAAGTCACGATGGTTATATATTTTTTGTATTTTTTAATATTGCATTTTTTTCCCTAAAATTTTCTGGGCCAAGTTTCCTTGCTATAATGGTTTTGGAAACCCATACCTATTTCCAAGATTCACACAGCTTAGTTTAAAATACATGTAGCTTTTATTTGGAACATCTTCTCCATAGAATTTGAGCTCAATCTCTCATACTTTTCTTTTTGTCTCCTTTCAGAGGGAACTGGTTGAGAAGTTGCTCCAAGAATCCTCCCAATCCCATGCCATAATTTGTGATAACCTAAAGAAGGCGTATTCAGGAAATGATGGTAACTGTGAGAAGTATGCAGTTTGTGGTTTGTCACTTTCTATGCCATGAGGAGAGTGTTTTGGTATGCTTGGACCCAATGGTGCTGGGAAAACCACCTCTATAAACATGGTAAGGACATCTTAATTATTTTGCATCTTAAAACTTTTTAAATTTTCATGTCCCACATACTCTTTGATTGTCACTCCACAGTCATCTTCTATGCAGTCATTTTGTAAGGATGTGTACTCTCAAACATACAAAGTTCTTTTTCTTCCAATGGTATCTGATGTTCACTAATGTATTTTATTTCTGATCTACCATATGTTTCAAAACTCATTGATTCATGGTTCCTCTAATGGTTTGTACATGAACTTCAGTATTTTGTTATAGTCATTGAGTTACAGTTTGCTCTCTTAAAATTTAATACCTTAACACACTTTGTTCTGAAGATTTGACAAGAACTCTAGTGTTTACAAGGTCATTGTAAACATTCTCTTTCAAAAATCTAGTTGGCTAGGCATATTTTTATTCTGAAATTTTAAGAGTAATGTTATTCAGGCCATTTGGTAGCCATTGTAATTTGTCATTGCTTTAAGGTCATCAAGGTCATCTGGTAATTATATCATTATAGGCTTTTTACAGCCATCTATTCAGGTAGGTTATTTCTATTGCTATTTCTCAGTAGTTTATTTTTCTGGAAAATTATGTCGGTTTGGCATACTGTCTCCTGAGTCCTTTTCACCTTCTAAATTATTGGTTATATAGAGTTTATAGGTATGAATTATGAAACTTGGAAATGTGAACAATAGAATTGTTAAACTAACATTTTCTCAATGTTCAGAGAAAATATTATTGATGGATACCTGTCCAAGTACAGACTATTTAGAAGTTTATTGATTCCATAATTTGTCAGGTGATTCAAATGAACTGGTTCAGCTTACACCCCCATATAAAGTATTATTTGGAGATATGAAAGAAAACTCTATATGTAAGGAAGTGCCACAGAAACATTAAGAGGCTTGAATAATCATATCAGATAGGTTCTCAGACCAGATAATGATGCCTTCTCTTCTATTTTGGATGATAGCCAGGAAGTTGCTCTTCCTCAGACTCCATAGACTTGGTTGTTTTC
>LPNX010963705.1:25950-47863 GCA_001517045.1 Pseudotsuga menziesii
TATATTTACAGTCAATAGATTTTCTTCCCTTTTGGTGTGTTCTTGAGATTCACAATATTTTCACAATATTTATAAAAAAAAATACGCAGGCCTCACACCCCTCCAGATGGAGAGCAGGAATTCACAGATGATGATGGAACTTTGTACAGATGGGACCATAATCTCCGGGCGTGGGTTCCACAAGTATGTTATGGAATTTTAAAATGATGATATATTTACATGAAACAATGTTCTTTGTCTGAGGTTTATACTGGACACTAGTAGTTTGAGTTACCTGCATGCAACAAGTAATAACACAGGGGTCTTCATTTCTACATGAGCATATTAAATGAAAGCTGAAAAAAGTATGTATAATGGGAAATAGGGAGATTATACTCCTATTCTCTAGATGATCTGACTCTACTTGAGGAAATACCAAGAAAACACACAAGATTTGGACTTGGCATCTCTAGCATTCCTAGATAGGTCCAAACTCGAGGAATTATTCAATTCAGATGATGAATGTGAGTGTGTGCTTTTCCTAGCCTTTTCCAAAAGGAAATTGAAATCCTAGTTTTTTGCAGTAGGCAGAAATTCTATGCATAACTTATAAAGAGTAAGACACAAAAATACTCTACATCACAAGTTCTTCTTTCGAGAACAAGCCTTAGTTCTGAATTCTCTATAAAATTATACCTTGTTTGGGTTGAAAATATTGCTTCAGTTTGAAAATAACAAATTCAATTTCATAGTTGTTATATAAGAAGCAAATAGACATATGCATACTTCATCCATATACAAACAAATAATTCATTGAAGCTCTGTTTTGGAGCAAGGACATTCCAAGGGATGAATTGCTTGGCAGTGCTTTGCTACTGAGTGGAAATAACTTAATGGCACCTCCAATTCTGAGTGTAATTTTCAATTCACAATAGTACCTCTTTGTATGTGGATATAGCGGTTTACTATTATATAAAAAAATGAAGAATTAAAGTGTCATGCCTTAAGCAGACTGGTATGATGTGCAAATATGTTTTACCTTTCAAGCTCTTCTTTGCTAGGATGCACTTAATTTGGTTATTTTAGTTTTTGGTTCTTAATATTTGTTTTAAGCTGGCAGAAATAGTGCTATGGTACTGGAGTAAAATCTGGTTCAGTTACTGTGCCATTTTATGCCACGAAAAAAGTTACATCATGTTTCTTAGAAGTTTCTGTGATGATGGAATGCCCCTTTGAATATGGGAGAGTTTTATTAAATAGATTTGAAGCCGGTCCTAAAGGGGAACTTGTTTCACTATCTAATGTGGAAAAAATTGATCTAGTTGCATCTGTTGAAAAGAGATCAAACACGTAAGCTGGAATTTGTGCTAGTGGATTTTAATGTGCATTTTAAGCAAACCTCCCATCCTCTACCTTCAGAACTTGATTTACTAGGTGTTCTTCAAGTTCGATGGATAAGGCACGCCTCATAAGAAGTTCATGTAATAGGTAAAGCATGCTCTGTGAAAATGTTCAAGGAAGTGTTTTTCATAGGACATATCTGAAACACCAGCCCCCTCCATTCTTTCATCAACTGAAAGCTATGGCTGTAGCATTCATAAAAGAGCACTGACATGTTCTTCATTAAGTTGGTGACAGGCTTCTTTGTAAATAGAAGAATGCCAATCTGGAGAAAAAATGCACTCTTTAATAAAACTAAGCACTTCAACAGCTCCTTGTAAAGGAATATTACTGGAGTCAGAAACACTGTCATTTGCAGAGCAGGGCTGTTCATGTCCATCAGAGATGAGTACTACTTTCCTGCTAGCCTCTGAAAATAGATCTCCAAAGAGATCATCATCTTCATGCCTGCTTGCATATTCTGCATCATTTACTCCTAGCCCATCCTTGCTAGCAGTTGGTCATGACTTTTCGGTGCTTTTAATCTATGGTTTTAGTGGTATTTGTTTCAAAAAAAAAAATTATCCACATAGCACTCTATTTTTATTCATCACAAAGTATAATATGAAGCCCCGAAAGTTTTTAAGGACATGGTTTCTATTGTATATGAATAATTTTTACAGCATCCGTATTTGAAGAAAATTGACCTGACTTATATTTGTGAGAGTTGATATTCATGTGTTGTGTCATTGCAGTTATGCTAAGTGTGATCAGTAGAAAAATTGGAACAACTTTCATCTCAATACATTGTTTTAAAGTTCTGTACATAAAATATGGACTAAACTCTTACCTTTCTCTACAGGTCACAGTGGAGGAGGCAAGGGACCAGTGTAAACTTCCTTGGATGTGTGAAGCACTTGATAAGTTTGAGGGTTATATTCTTCGAAGTAGAGATGTCTCAAATTCCTCATCTGAATTTACCTCGGATTCTTTGTCGCAGTTCTCAGATGAACATTCACAGCAGTGTATAGAAAATTCAGAGTGTGAGGAAATGGATTCTAGATGTGTAGATGATGTTAGTTATGATGAGCGTCCGATTAGTCCCATAGAGGAAACCTTGACTTTCATTAACCTTAACCTTGACTTTCATTATGATTAGTGGAAATCGTCAACAAACTGTCACAATTACTGAAATTTTTTAATCTTCCATGAACTGTCACGATTTTTTACTTTTATTTTGGAAAGATGAGTCCTTGCATTTTAGGCAACTTGAGGTTCTTGTTCTGCAACTTTTAATGCAGAAACAAGGAGAGACTAGCAACTGTATGAATTTATTTTAACTTAATTTATCATCTATAATCATAAATTCAATATTTAGGCATGCTGCTCTAACAGTTTAGTTGCAGGTTTCTGAGTTTTACAGCGCATAATAGCAGTTCGATTGCAGATTTGGGGTCATACACACCCCCCAAAAGTTCATCAATGAAGCCTTAAATCATCTATGGATTCCCCCTTGAGATTAGCAAATCACTAACCCAGAGCGAGAGGGATTTGTGTGAGGTGACATTGGCACATTTCCCCAAGTTATCCAGTCACCTTCGGGTATTTCTGCAAAGCATTCCCAGGTAACAACAGAAGCTATTAGTTTCTTGTTAATGTTCAATATGAATGTGTCTGAGTTTAATAAATCTTGTGAGCATGCCATGTGAATTGGACTCTGGAGAGCCAGACTCTGCCTGAAGATCAAATGAATTGGGTTTGTACTATGTAGCTGGAAATCAAGTCGCATTTGTCCATCTGATGACAGTCTTCATTGTGTGTCTGGGTGAATTTTTTCTCAACAGTTTGTATGATAAGATTTGCTTTAGTATATTTTTGAAAATGCTACTGCCTGTAGCCAAGGATTGCCATATAATTATGCGTTTGATAAACTATCTTTCTCGATGTTATCACCCATGTCTGTCAAATATAATTCTCATGAAAATATGTTTTTCTATTTAAGCAGTCAATGTAACGATTTAGGTTTATATTTACATTGTTTAGAAAAAAAATTAAAATTATGCTTTCCCTTCTGTTACCCCAAGTTTTGCATGGGCATGCATTTGTGGTTTTTATCACATTCTTGATGATTTCTGGATGAGAAGAGACTGGAGTTTGTAAGAGAGGTGCTGTTCCTTGGATAACTACAGGGGCATACTTAAAATCTGGCAGTTTGTGAAGTAGTATCACAGTAATTTCTTAAAGGAATGAGCCCTACAGTCAAAATGCAGCTCGCCGAGACTAAGTGCCAATAAGACTCGGCCTTTGTCCTGTGCATCTAAATAGTAACAATAGTGCAAATTTGAGTTTGGTAAACAATAAACAATGATCCTAAAGAAATTGTGGTAGCATCAGAGGTTGTTTCAGGCTTGTTTCCAGCCTTTCATATCAGCCATAAAAGGAACATATTTAGGGTGGTTTTTCACTGCCTAGGCCCTAAAATACCTTCAACCTGTAGCTGCCTCTCTGCATATGGGCTAAGTGTGACCCCATGGGCTTTGGTGAAGTTGTGATGTGGCAACTTCTCTGCAGTTGTGTGGCAGTTCAGTTCATCATATGCAAAATCCTGGAATTTTCATAGTTGAAGCAAATTGGTCAGAACAGAAGATCCTTGTGATTCCACAAAGCATGAGTCCATGGCTTTATCCCAGTTTTTATGAGGAAATTGGAGGATTCAGAACGTATTGGCAAATTTCATTCCTCTAACAAAATCCAGTTTCAGCGTTAAGTGCAACAATATCAAGCTCAAACGTTTACAAGTCCAGAGAAGCCCTGTGAAGCTTAACCTTGTGAAAAAATGGGATTTGAAGCCCCAGACCTTCACTAGTGAAGATCGCTCCATCTTTGTGACTAGACCTGCACACAATCCAAAGTATATGAATGTGAAGAAAATTACCCAACTTTTGTTAACATGTATGGCTATTGGTTGGGGACAGTATGATAGTTTTGAACAGCCTTAATCCAACATTCATCTCCCAGTTTTGAAGCTTTGATTTTATGGAAAACAGAGGGTTTCTATTAGGATGTTTACACTATTTTGTGCAAGTGTAAGTGTAAACTATAAAGCCTTTAGATTTTGAATGAAATTGCAAGTCTTAAATGTCTATCTCATTCTTGCTATGATATTGCTTTCCAGATTAAGTGATTTAATAATGATTCCAACCTACCTAGGCAGCATTTGATAACTTTGGTTAGTAAAATATATGTATAAGAATTAGCAAAAAAAAAATTATTTAAAAAAAAAAAAATTCAACAAGTGACGGTTTTAGATGTTGCTTTTCCGACGCTTATGCTAGATATCTGTCGCTTATCCGACGGTTATAACTGTTGCCTTTCCGACGCTTAGTTTAATATCCATCGCTTATCCGACGCTTCTCGATGTCTTTTTTCCGACGCTTATTCCTAATATCCGTCGCTTCTCCGACGGTCCTTCTGTCGCTTAACCGACGGCCTGAAGGTTATTTTCTTAAAAAACTTTCACTATCATCGAAAATATTCCGTCGCTTAACCGACGCTTTAAATTTAACCGACAGTTACTTAGGTGTCACTTAACCGACGGTTACTTAGGTGTCGGAAAACCGACGACAAGTTTCCGACGCTTAAAAAAAAATCAAAGTGTCGTACATGCGACAGGGAAGTGTCGAAAATCCAACATGACGGCCGTCGGATTTTTGGTCAAAATGTAGTAGTGTTGAATTTTGTGATATAGTAGAGGTGGTCCCTCCTTTCTCCCCAATGCTTTAGGAAAATGTCATCTAGGACCTCTATGCCTACCATTGATCCGGTAGGTAGTTCCTTAAACCACTTCCTAGCCTGGCCATCTAGGCTTTGCACAAAAACCATAGTCCATACATCTTCTTGTTCTATGTTAATATTTTCAGCATAGCTATAAAAATCCTCTAGATGTTCTTAAGCAATGAAATCCCCTTCCCCTGTAAACTTAGGCATATACTTGATATAATCCCCACTAGGCATGGCTACAAGAGGATTTGGTAGAATTAAGGGCACATACCTAGCTACCCAGATCCTTTCCGTCTTGGTCAATTGAGGGGCAGCCATATTGGAAATGGGTATGGATAGGGTTTTGGAAGGCAGCAATGATGAAGATACTTGCTGAGAAGGTGGTGGTACACTTATCCCAATGGAGTCACCAGGGATTGGATCTTCACAAGCAACAATGCTTGAAGATGCCCAACCCCTAGATTTTTCTGATGTATCTAAAAATTCCTGGGAATTAAGAGTTTCAGTAGAAGAAATAATAGCAGAAAGATTTCTTGAAATACCTGATGTAGCTTTTTGTGCAACACTATTGGTCTGTCTTAATAAATCCCTAGCTTTCCTCAAAATTTCTTCTCGATTTGAAACATGTGTTGTTGGTGGCCCCTTTGGGTTTTCTCTGGTACTTGGTATTCTTGAAGCCACCTTATATCAATGGAGTCACCAGATAGATGATTACAACCATAATAATTTCCATCCTTTGTCTATCATCAAAGCATGGATCTATGTTGCCTTTTAGGGAAGCTGAGCTTCAATCTCCTCTCCCCGGCAACGGTGCCAATTTGTTATCACTCCAGGAAACTCCTCTAGGTTGTAGCTCAAGGATGCCTAGTAAATTACAATGTTTTTAGGGTTTTCTGATATGGATCAAGTAATTTGACCTATACAACCTTTCCAGTCTCAAGGCATGCATAAAACTCACTCATTTACAAGGATTTTAGTTGCACTTGCTCAGAAGTTCGACAATAAGGTGCAGGGATGGAGAACTCACCAGGATGACAGACTTGCATACAAAACACATGCATATAAATGGCTAAATCCTGATGAGGATGGAATTTATAAATCAAATTGCACTAATAAACCAATAGGATGATAGCTATTAGCTTTTTAATCAATCTAAAAATGACCTAAACACACATTCAGGCATAAATACAGTAAAGAAAGAGATGATGGTTGAACAGATCACAACAAAAGAGCTTATATCATGAATAAGTAAAATGAGAATCTTGAAAGCATTATCGGTTCATAAATCCCCAGATTTGAACCTTTATTATAACATCAATCATGGGCTTTATAGCCTTCTACAAAAACTGACAGATCTTGAAACTTCGATCTGTTTTCAAAAAAAATACTCAGAAGTGATAGTTTTTCACAAAACATACTCAGAAGTGATAGTTTTTCAGATTATCCTAGTTAACTATTTGTCTATCTATTTCAAAGATCTAGTTCACTGAGCGAATACTAAATAACTGCAGTGGTCACTAATAATTACCACTGCTGGTTCAGTGTGAAATTGCCGCCAAAATCCAGTGTCTCGGGGGTTAACTGAAGTGACCTTTCTTGTTTAATCCGCCATAATTTTCTACCTTGTCGCTGTGGTCATTGATCGGAAGCTCTGACCTCTAACCAGTCGGCACCCCAAGCCTCAATGCTGCCATAGTGTCGGTGCCTCAAATGACTAATGTCGCGACAGTTTATGCATCGGTGATTGGAAGTTCTATCTTCTAACCCATCGGCACCTTAGACCAAAATGCTACCGCAGTTTTGAAGGTGAAACAAACTAATTTTATCGCTGTCATAAGTCGTTTGAAGAAGGAATCGGGACATTAGTCCTCTATGCCACTGATGGACATTCTTGTTATTCACCGATGTGCGTTGTCTCTTTTGTTTTACTTTTTCAAAACTTTATATTTTTTAACTGTCAGTGATTTTGCTTTATCGCTATCGGAGGTCAGTAGAAGTTTGAATTAGAGCTTTAGTTCTCTATTCCGCCGCTGTTTTGGAGGTGAAATGAACTAATTTACAGTCTTGTTATTTGCTGATGTGCGTTATCTCTTTTGTTTTACTTTTTCAAAACTTCATATTTTTTAACTGTGGGCAATTTTGCTTTGTTGCTATCGGAGGTTAGTAGAAGTTTGAATCGGAGCTTTAGTTCTCTATGTCGTCGTTGTTTCGGAGGTGAAATGAACTAATTTTATCACTATCAGAATGATTTTTGTCATTTATCAGAGGCCTTGTTCCTTACCTTACCGACACTGCAGAGATGCTTTAGTTTTAAACTCACCAATCCGTATTCCTTAGTTCTTCCGATCAATGATGATTTTCTATTGTTACGGAACCCGTAGTCAGTCTGTCTCCCACCATTGTGACTCCTTAGTGAACTATCTTTCCGATGGTTAGTGTTTTCAAGTTTCGACGCTTTACTATGTAGTGGTTTTGATTTTTGATATGGGACTTTGGCGGCATTTAGTGCTTTATATCTCCGGCATTGCAGAACCTTTCAGCTTTGCCCCGCTGATACGTAGTCCTTAGAACCTTCAAGCATCGAATTTTTCATTTGGTCATGGGAGTCATAGTCTGTATGTCTGTCGGTGGATAATGAGATTTTCTAATCCTCACCCAATCCACCGAAAGATTCAACTTGTGAAATTTTCATAAAAAATAGAGGATTTCAAACTGTCAGCGATATTCATACCACTCATTGCATGAATTAAATTCTTCATACTATCGAAATAAATTATTTTGGGAGATAACAGTATTTTCGAAGGAAATTCTAGGATTGCCTCCAAAAAGAGAGCTGGATTTCATTATTGAGCTGGTACCTGGTGCGGTGCCTAATTTAAAAGCTCCTTACTGGATGAACATCCTAGATCTTAATGAACTAAAATCGAAATTAAAGGAACTGATAGATAAAACGTATATAAGACCAAGTGTGTCTCCTTGGGGATCACCGATCAATTTTGTTAAAAAGGATAGTACTTTGTGTGTATGCATTGACTACCGTCAGCTTAATATAATGACAATTAAAAATAGATACCCACTGCCCTGCATAGATGACATGTTCGATCAGTTACATGGAGGAACATTATTTTCAAAAATTAACTTAAGATCCAGTTATCATCAAGTCCGGATTAAGGATGAGGATATTTTCAAGACGGATTTTAGGACCCGATATGGTCACTATGAGTTCGTTGTCATGACATTTGAGCTAACTAATGCCTCAACAGTATTCATGTGTTTAATGAACAACGTATTACATAAATATCTAGATAAGTTTGTAGTAGTTTTTATTGATAATATTTTAATCTATTCTAAGACTAAAGAAGAGAACGAATGAAATTTAAAAATCATTTTACAAGTGTTAAGGGAACATCAGCTATATGCCAAGTTCAGTAAATGCGACTTCTTCAAAGACAAAATACAATACTTGGGGCATTAATAACTAAAGACGGGATCTCGGTTGACCCAGATAAGATAAAAGGAACTAACAAATGGCCAATCCCAAAGGATGTGACAGATGTACGGTCATTAATGGGGATCACCGGGTATTATTGAAGGTTCATTAAGGGATTTTCAAGGATGGTGAATCCCATAAATTCTCTACAGAAGAAAGGGAAGAAATTTGTATGGGATTAAAAATGTGAAGAGAGTTTTAAAAAATTAAAAGAATTATAAACTACTGCACCCATTTTAAGAATTGCGTATCCTAACAAGGATTTTGTTGTATTCATTGATACATGCAATGATGGCCTTAGTGGGGTCTTAACTGAAGAAGGACATGTAATAGTGTAAAAGTCCAGGAAACTTTAAATTCACGAGAAAAATTACGCTAGTTATGATCTAGAATTGGCTACTATGATACATGCATTAAATATGTGGTGTCATCACTTGATCGAGATAAAATTTATTTTAATGATGGATAATAAGGGTTTAAAGTATATGTTGGATCAACCAAATTTAAATGCAAGGAAAGCTAGGTGGCTAGCTTTCCTTAGAGAATATGATTTTGAGATCCAACATATCAAGGGAAGGAAAATAAAGTAGCTGATGCTTTGAACAGAAATGTAAGATTAAATTTTATGGAAGCAATCAGTACTTACAAAAAAAAAATAGAAGATCAGCTCGAAGAAGGAGTAAAATTGGCTGAAAATTACTGGGAATTGCAAGCTAAAGTGGCAGAAAATGTAACTAAAAGTTTAAAATAGGTTACAGTCTAAATGAAAAAGGGTTAATACTTTATAAAAATAGTTTTTATATACCTAACATACCTAAAGTTAAATTGTTGATTTCGAATGAAATACATAAAATTCCTTATTATGGACAACCCGGCTATTAGAAGACAATAACGATGTTACAGAAAGATTACTTTTCACTGAATATGAAGAATGAATTGGCAGAATATATTCCTAGATGTTTTGAATGCTAATAGATTAATATTGAACATCAACATCCCGCCAGTTTATTACAGCTGTTACCAATTCCTAGATGTAAATGAGAAATAATCAGCATTGATTTCATTACAGGTTTTCCTAAAAATCATAACAAGAATAATTCAATAATGGTAGTTTTTGACAAACTTAGTAAGGCAGCACATTTTATACCAGTAAATACCACTGATGAGGATGCTAATATTGTTAAAATATTTATTAAACAAATTTTCATTTGCATGGAATTCCAAAAGTTATAATTTCTAGCATGGACTCTAAATTCACGAGAAACTTCTGGAAATATTTATTTAAAGGTCTAAAATCTACTTTAAATTTCAGTACATCTCTTCATCCGCAAACGGATGGACAGAGAGAAAGGGTAAATCATATTTTGGAAGATATGTTAAGGATGTACATTAGAGAACAACCAAGTAAATGGGAGGACTACTTACACTTGGTTGAGTTTGCATACAACAACCACTACCAAGCTTCAATGAAATTCAACCCATTTGAAATTCTATATGGCATAAAATACAATACTCCCATCGCATAGAGTAACCTCGTTGACGGGTTAATACTAGGACCTAATTTATTAAAGGAAATGGAATTAATCGTGAAGCAGGTACAAGGTAATTTAAAGGTTGCATAGGACAGACATAAGAGTCAAGCGGATCTTAAACGAACTTAGAAAGAGTTCCAGGTGGGAGAACATGTTTCCATTAAGGTAAAACCTAAAAAGAGCTTCTTAAAATTAGGGAGTAACCCCTGTAACTGTAAAATATTGTTTACTAGAACTTCTTGAACTTCCACTTTCTAAAATACAAATAATCCATGAGTTGATAAGATAGATATGATAAGTGATAAGTGATATTGAGGGTCCGCTATTTATATTTTGGAAGAATACCCTTTCATTAAGAGTCATGTCTTTTTGTAAAGACATTATTAATTATTGTTATTTATTTTATATATATATGTTGATGTTCATTATTATTATTATTATTATTATTATTATTATTATTATTATTATTATTTTATTGTTTGTTCTTATTATTTAAGTTTTTTACATTTTTTTCCAATTATGGAAAGCTTTGTCCTCAAAGCTTCATTTACAACAACGTCTGATTTGTTTGAACTCCCATCTCTGGATCCTTTGCGACACTTGATGAGATAAGATGATATGAGTTACAGATTCCCCAAGAAAATTGTCGCATCATATCTACTATGGTCCATCCCATATCTTTTTTTATTGGACCTCTGAGATTGTTTTGGGAAACAAGTTTTCTCAATTGTTGCTTAGTATGTCTAACCGATTGCTTGTGAACATAAATCTTTAGTGAATGCTCATTTTGACATTGTCCTTGTCAAAATGACGAATGTAATTGGGACGTCTGTAAGGTGTATGTGTTGTTTTTTTTTCTTCCTTTTTAACTGTGGCAAGGACTGCCTTCACTTCCTCGACTTGACTTTGTTTTTCGGAGAGTATGGATGCTTCTCTTTGGATTTGTGCTATTTTGTTCTAAAGTAGATTTTTTTTACTCTGAATCTTCTCGAACATTTCATCTTGCGACTTTTTTTCCTCTTTTAACTTCCTGATTTCTTTCTCTAGTTCTTGATTAGGATTTAGAAGAAATGGATTTTCTTCTTGTTTTTCTAGGAATTTTCCTTCAATGTCTTCATTCGAGTTGTCTTCCTTCTTGGAACTCTTTAACTTCTTGATATTTGTAACTAATAATTTATTATGATTTATGAATTGGTATATTTCTCCGGTATTACTTGTTAATGTGTTATAGACTTTTGTCATTTCCAACTTGTGCGCTTTTTTTAGTCTTCCTCTTTTTGTTGGAGCTCCTCAATCTCTTGGTGAAGGTGGCAATTCTCTGCTTCTTGGAATCTTACTTTTGTCTGAATTTGCGTGATTTTGTCATCTTTCCCTTAATGATTTTGTTTAATCATTTTATTTATTCATTATTATTGACTACATCTTTCAATATTTTTTGGTTTTGTATATTCTGATTGGCATATTCTTTACTCATTAATTCCTTAGAAACATCCAGCTTCGTCATGTCAAATACTTTGTGAATTGCTACTTGTAGTTGGGACTGCAATTCTGATATAGTCTTTGCCATAATTCTTGACTTCTAGTGTTCTTTGACAATAGTTGGTTTTCCTTTTGACTAAATTCTTGTCTTCTTTGATTTTTTCTTGTTTTTCTTTACTCTTGTAATTTAATAATTGTACTTAATACAATTATTAAGAAATTATAATAATAATAATAATAATATTTTTTTCTTTTTCTTTTTGAAGGTTGATAAATACTTCTTGTATATTAGGTGGTTGGGAGGAATGATTGTTACCTTCCCCACTGAAGTTCAAATCTCACTTACTCCTTAGTAGCAATTATAATATACTTTTAGATTTTTTTCCCTTAAGTTTTGCAAAATTCTAGTAGATTGGGTGGTTGGGAGGAATTAGTGTTACCTTCCCCACCTAAGTTCAAATCTCACATGCTTCTTAGTAGTTATTATTATGCACTTTTATATTCAAACCCAAGCCCACTTTAAGAAACCACGTGTGGTTTCACTTTTACCCGTTTTTTTGTTTTACTTTTATTTTTTATTTTTTAACCTTTTTTTTCTTTTTCTTTTTTTACATTTTTTTTTTGACAATGTCCAATATTTCTATGGAAACCCTAAAAAATAAATTCACACTAAGTGTAAATAATGTCCAAGGGCCGTATAGCTCTGATACCACTGTAACAGTAAAATACCATTTACTAGAACTTCTCGAACTTCCACTTTCTAAAATACAAGTAATCCATGAGTTGATAAGATAGATATGATAAGTGATAAGTGATATTGAGGGTCTGCTATTTATATTTTGCTGGAATACCCATTCATTAAGAGTTATGTCTTTTCTTAAAGACATTATTAATTATTATTATTTATTTTATATATATGTTGATGATTGTTATTATTATTATTATAATTATTATTTTATTATTATTTGTTGTTATTATTTAAGTTTGTTACAATGTATGTTAGAGAACAGCCAAGTAAATTGGAGGACTACTTACACTTGATTGAGTAAATTACATAATGCATTCACTACCAAGCTTCAGCAAAATTCATCCCATTTGAAATTATGTATGGCAGAAAATGCAATACTCTCATCCCATGGAGTAACCCCGTTAATGGGTTAATACCAGGACCTGAGTTATTAAAGGAAATGGAATTAACCGTGAAGCAAGTAAAAGGTAATTTAAAGGTTGCATAGGACAGAGAGAAGAGCCAAGCGGATCTTAAATAAACTTAGAAAGAGTTTAAGGTGGGTGAACATGTTTTCATTATGGTAAATCCTAAAAAGATCTCCCTAAATTAGGGAGTTGTGCTAAGCTAGCACCCAAGCACTATGGGCCTTTTGAAATATTATCCAGAGTTGGAATGGTGGCATACCAATTGGACTTACCTCCGAATCTTAAAGTTCATGATGTTTTTGTATTTCTATTTTAAAAAGATATGTACACGATGCTACTCATGTGATAAATTGGAATGATGTACAGGTGGAGCCTGAATGAGATTTTCTGGTGGAACTGGACTGTATCCTTGACAAGAGGGAGATATTTCTTTGGAATCGCACTATTGGAAAGGTGAAGGTGTAATGGAAGCATCTTAGTCCAGAAGAAGCAACCTGGCAATTAGAGAGTCATATGCGGGAAGCATATCCAATTATGTTCCAGGGAAGCTCTGAGGATGATGAATAAAGAAACATCGAGGACAATGTTGGATTTAAGGAGGGGTGTATGTCACGTACCCCAATTTCAATAACATTTTATGTTTAAGAAAACATTATATTTTACTTTTATTGTAAAGTTTATGACTATTGACCAAGTGGGGTCAAGAATAACTGTAATTAATTATTTTGAATATTTTATTATTTAATAAATAAAAGATGAGACAAATAGCCTAAGTAGGTTGTTGAATGAGTGTCCACTGACCCACTAGGAGGAATAGGGTGAGAGAAAACTGACACATGGAAGCATCCTTAATCACTTCTAGCTGTTGCAAACGGAAAATTCCCTAATTTTGTGGTAATGTTCCCCAAGAAAGTGGAACAGAGCAGGTGGCTCATTAATTAAAAACTGACCAAAAATACTTAGGCATGCATATATCTATCCATTGAATTCAGCAAGGGGATGTTCAATTCTTACCTTGTGAAATTTATGAAGCTGAGAAAGGAGCACAAAAGATTCGATGAGGAGAAAGTTAGAAGTGGATTGAGTGATTAAGACAACTTTCAGAACTAGTGTAGCCACATACCTGAGTTCTATACTTCCAAGGATAAAAGTATTGCTACTAAGTACTACTGTTGAGTTGTAGGGGTATTTAATCTCATTTCTTCACACAGTGCATTCATCCTGGTGGATCAATGGACAGGATCGGGGGTCCTAAGACAAGAAATTGAGCTATCTTTAGGAAAAGGTTGGGTGGAACAGGCTCTTTGGGTTGTTTTTCTCTTCTACAATTTACCAGGTTCCATTGTGTTATCTTATTTATTTCTGTCAAAGAAAATTACTAGAATGAAAGAAATCATGTTTAGTTTTTCTATTAGTACTTAGATATTTTGAATCTGCTTGTAGAATGCGTAAGTATGCATTTAATCAGAAAATTTTACTTGTATATGATTATCAGAATAGATGCGTTTGGAATCTTTTTACTGTTATTTACTAGTTATTTATCATAGTAATCCATTTCTAGGACTTGAACTTTTATACAAAAACCTCTAAGAATATTACATAGAGTCTATTATAGTGCATCTTTTGTCATGGACATTAAAATGTGTGTATTATAATACAATAATAATTACTGTAATACAAACTATTTCTTTACACTTGGTAAAGAAAAACCATTTATTATTCAAACACTTTAATACCTGAATTATAAAAAAGTATTATAGTTATATTATAGTAAATAATGCACAGTTAAACCTCCAATTGTTTCTTTTAAAACACCTAACACTGTAAGTTCATGATGAACAGTCAATAGGCTGAAAATTGTTAACATCATAACACCTATTGTATTATAGTACATAATTTATGAACTTAGTAAACCAAAATGTAAACAATCAATATAACATTAATATTATTATTCATATTTGTAAACTGTTCTTTCTAAACCCTACTCATTAATATAACCCTTCATAACCATTTACAAAACCTACTCATGAAAAATGATAGATTTTCAACTCTTCCAATTTAAAAGGAAATCTATCAAAATCTAACTATTGATTTTACAAATATCGAAAATAACATTTTAACCTAAAATATCAAAACTATTTATTAAAAACAAAACCCTGGGTTAATCCTTTACAGTACCTCTTTTACAAATAGAATTTCAAACAACTAAAATTATTAGTGGCTTAACCAATTTTGCAGCCGTATCATAATTTACAACTAATGATTGTAACAAACAAAAAAACTATTTACCAAGATTAATGCATTATGCAACCAAAAATACAAAAGGAAAAACAAATGCTAACAAGTATTTGCATTCTGGACGTAAGCTCTTAGAAACAAAATAATTATAAAACAAAGTCTTGAATTTATCAAGAATTTAACCAATATAGTCGCCACATGGATAAACTCTTAAAACCAAAATGCCTTAATAGATTCGTAGCCATGAAATAATTACAGTGGATGAGAAAGAGGCCGATAAATATTCCACATAACTTAATCACAGTTTGTACAATGATTACAAAGCCCTGGAACAGTAATATTCTTAACCTAAATTGATATTACAAGAGTCGTAGCTCACTGGTGAAACCCTAAGGGTTATCACTAAGGATGGCCTTACGACCTCCACATCCTTTCTAAAACAAAACAAAAATTTACCACAAGTAAATTTTGAACCCCACAGTAACATTCTACGAGTATCATCGATAACACCGCAGACACAATCAATGAAGGGTACCCAAGGTTGGGATCGAGGCTTACCGAGCCTTTCTCTCTCACACCCTTCAGCTCAACAAAACACATTCAAATTTTGATTGTGCATTACCAAGCTTTTTCACCTACCATCAAGCAAACAACAGCTTAGAACTATTTAATAAATAGCTGAGATTAATTAAAGATAAGAGAAAAATGCTGGGAGGATTCATATGCATCACCAGTTTTAGCATTAAGCCTGCTAAAGCCATGACCGAGCTTGAAGAAAACAACAATGATGAAGAATCAGAGATTCAAATCCTACTAAGGCCACGGGAAAACAAGATGTGACCATTGTTTTAACGTTGAGCTCAAAGAAATGGTTATGGAGAAGAACCATAACCTCAAAGCCTCCTAAGGCCACGAGAAAATAAAGAGTGAGAATTGTTGCAGATACCCGAGGAGGCCGAGGTCCTTTTCGCCTACTCCTCCATCCAAAAAAAAAACAACTAATGAAGTCAAGCGAGTTTTTAGGGAAAACTTTTGTATGTAGTTTCTTAGGGCTTAATACCAAAACCCTCCACCCTGTGAGCATCCACCACGTGGATCCCACTACTTTAGAAATTCTTTAAGTTTGATATAGTTTTGAACCTTCACATTAACCCTACATTGTATGGTAAATGTCATACTATTACATTGTAAAAGAAATAAACAAGTTATTTTATGCATGTTGAAGTTTCTAGATAGGTTATAAATATTATTTTATGCATTAGTTTTTTGCTTATGATAGCTTCATTAATTTTCTAGTTAGTTTCTAGCTGCCAATTTAATGATGTTATTTTTTATGCTAAGGTACATTCTAGGATTAACATGGAGAAGTGCATAGTTATAAAATATGGAGAATGTATTTAAGCTCATAATACTACATTCAACTAAACACATGTTGGATGACTATATGCCATTAATCTTATAATTTATTTGTTAGAACAAATAATCATCACTACCAACTCCAATTTGCTACTTAGGTAGAGTAATATTTGCTATAGGACTAGTAATTCTTACACTTCGATAATCTAGACAATATA
Source organism: Pseudotsuga menziesii (assembly GCA_001517045.1). Classification (NCBI taxonomy): domain Eukaryota; kingdom Viridiplantae; phylum Streptophyta; class Pinopsida; order Pinales; family Pinaceae; genus Pseudotsuga; species Pseudotsuga menziesii. The sequence goes on from LPNX010963705.1 coordinate 42,558, forward strand.
TAGAGTTTTAGGATCTTTCCTAACTTACTCGTTTAGTCTTCAGAGCCTTAAATTTTTACATCATAAACCTGGAAGTAATATTTTACCTATGAGTCATGTGCAAGCATCGGATCGTCGTTAGATTTGAAAAAGCTAAGTAAGCCTCAGGCTAACCTCAAGCCCCCTTCAGTAAGAAAAGAAAACAACCACCAGAATCATACATTTTCTTACAAATAAACCAATAATATGAACTCAATAAATTATTTTAACTCATTAACTATTGACCAACATTTTACTATTCAAGACTAAAAATCATTATAGATTTAGTATGGTTAGTGGCATGTGACTTACAAGTTAGTAGCCTCTTAGTTACAGTTAACCAAATAGTATTACTCCTAAGTTCTCTCTTGATGTCTTGTTTTTGTAATCTATATGTTTGAAGTTAATTATCAAACTACCATTCTGGCTATGATTTAGCATTTGATATCAAAAAGAAAAAAATTTAATTTTTATGAATTTTTGGGGATGTTACAATGTGTTGGAAACCCTTATACCTCCCTTTGAATTTTAATTGCATGCCAATTTCCAACATATCAACCTTGTGGTGTATGGTTGTGGATAAGGTCACGATCATGGTGACCATTTCCACCATAACCAAAACACTTAATCAAACCTTGAACCATGTCATGCTCTAGGGCTTCAAATACATTAGACCTTTAATAATAATAATAAAATATTACCCCTTGCCAACTTGTAATATGAGGGTGAAGGTTAATCTAGGCTTAAACGTTAGCTTTAGGTATTAGATTCTTGGAAAAATAAAACTCTAAATTCATCGTAAAGGTTTTTAAATAATCACCTTAGTGAATTGCTACAAGGTCATTGTCAACCGATTACAACGCCACATGTGGTTAACCTGTCCAAGAAAACATCTAAAACCAATGCAAGTTAATTTACACGCATATTCCTTATGGCAACAGATTTAAGACTCTATGACTAACATTTATATGTTACAACAACATAAACTAATTAATAGAGTAAAGGGAAAAATATATTTATTGATTTTATAGGTTTGTGACGGAATGGTATCAGACCATGGTTACAACACTTCGCTTGAAGAAGCCCAACACTAAAATTGATAAAATGAAGAACTAACTTTATCTTGTTATGGTTTGGCTCTCTTACGAATAGGAAGAGAAGAATAGCCTTATTTATTGGAGGAAATTATGGCAGATGTGGGAATGTTTGTTGAAGAGGAATCATATCCTACGAATCCAGTAAACAATGGAGAAGGTAACATAAGGGATGGTGAAATAGGGGTAAATATAAATGAAAGTAGAAACTATAACCCATCTGAATTACAACAAATAGTTAAGGACTTGAGGGCATAACTAAAACAAGTTTAAGAAGATAACGAACATATCCTAAAAGCTTAGGAAGAGCTAAACAACATTTTGCTATCTAAACTACATAGTAATGAAAAATAAAAAAATAAAGAACCTGAACTTAATATAGAAAAAACTACACCTTACAAACGTAAGGTAAGGAAACTGGAGTTTTCCAAACATGAGACTAAATTTTCTAGTGAATAATCAACAAAACATAATACTGAAAGAAAGAAAGAAAAAATTCTAGTGAAAGCAGTGGTAGTAATCAATAGAAAAAGAAATATAAACCTTATGAATAAATTTCAGGTGAATTCAAAAAGATCAAACCTCCTATGTTTAAGGGAGAGATCAGGAAAGGACAAGACGTGGAAATTTGGTTATCTGGAATGAAGAAATATTTCCATATTTATAAATATTTCGATGAATTAAAGGAAGAAATGGCCATCTATAAATTAATAAGAAAAGAAGATATTTGGTGGCAAGACATAAATAAAGTAAAATAAATAAAACAATGTTATGTAACATGGAGAACCTTCAAAAAACATTTTAAATGAAAGTATATATTAGAACAGTATTACGAAGAAAAAGCTAAAGAATTTTACAAATTAAGATTAGCTACTATGACCATGAAATAACTCTGCAATAAATTCTTAAGTTTACTTTGTTATGTGCCTTTTATCATTGACGAAAAACCAAAAATACAGCTCTTTCTCAATTGTTTACCTCTAATGTTTAAAGAGAGGGTTGAGTACGGCAATATGAAAACTATCGAAGAGGCAATGAGAAAGGAAAACTTATGTTATGGTCAGAATAAGAATAAAAGGGAAAACATACCTAACTGGAAAAGTAAAAGACGTGACTACTTTGATGAGGAAAAAAAAAGTTCTATACATTATAACAAATCCTAAAATTAGCGTCCCATTTAGCGTCCCTTTTTAGTCTAATTTGTTTTTACATTGAGTGATCAAACTAGATGCTAAATGGGACCCGTCACGGACAAAAATTAAAGAGTCTCAGAAAATGTCTTTTTTTGCTTCCTATGTAGCATCCTTTATGATGTCCAAAATAGCGTCTATTTTTTTGCTTCCAAAATAACATCCAACTTTGCTTCCTAAACAACGTTGATGTTTGCTTCCTAAATAACGTCATATTTTGCTTCCTAGTGAGTGTTCGCTTTTGATTCTTAAATAACATCCCCGTTAGCACCATATTTGCATCCTTAATAGCACCATGTTAGCATCCAAATTAGCATCCAATATTGCATCCATTTTTGCTACCACTTTAGCATCCCNTTCAAATATGTGCCAATTTTTGCTTCCAAATTTGCACCAATTTTTGCTTCCTTTTTTGCATCGTGTTTTGCTACCAAAATGAAGCCAAATATTTATTTTATTGTTGCACCATATTTTTCTTCCTATGTAGTGCCATGTTTTTCATCCAAAGTAACATATTATTTTGCTACCATATCAATGCCATGTTTGGCCTCATCATTAGCGCCACATGTTCCATCCCTTTTAATGCCTAGTTTCACATCTTAATTTGCTACCATATCAATGTCATGTTTGACTTCATCATTAGCGCCACGTGTTGCATCCTTTTTAATTCCTAGTTTCGCATATCTCACTTTTTGGTCACTAATTTAGTCGTTTTTAGTAGTTTTATATACGAATTTCGGTCATTTTATTTGGTCACTTATCTCTTATTTTTTTATTACTAATTTAGTAGTTTTTAACCAATATTATGATATCATTAGGGCATAGAGGAATCAAACCACCAACCTCCTTCTTGTAAGGTAGGGGCTCTTCCATTGAGCTAGCAACTTTTAAGAATTTGGGAACCTAACTTACAAAGTCCTCTATAATGGTAAAAAGGATCAATACACAACTTTGAGTATCTAATGGTTGGAAAAGGATGATAAATTGTATAATTTCACAATATATGATCAAGCAGGTTATGAAATCCATAAACCTTTTCTAGGAGTTTTGAACAAAACCCAAGAAATTGGCTTAATGAGATTGCAAAAATCAATATTCCCTAGCAATAGTAAGTGTACCGCTATAGGAGACCTATCAACAACAATTATCTTAGTGTGGATGCCAAGGATATAGTAGATAAGCATGATCATCCTAGAGCCATGTATAAGTGGAGCAATAAGGAAAATCAAAAGAGGATGATAAACCCAATAGTTGGTGCTTCACATGGATCCTATCCACTATAGGATGAGGAAAGTTCCTTCTTCCATCAAGATAATGAGTATCCACAAGGACAAATGGTTAGTATATATTGTGATGCCAATTCATAACGTTTATTTCCTTCTCGGGGTGATGTTGCAGTGCTTGCACTGGGAGATCTACATGATCCCCAACATCATTCAATATAAGCATATCTATGGGGGAATAGAGTATAGGATGAGGATGTATTTTTATATTTTTCTTTGGAAAACCAAGCATGATTTAAAACACTGGGAGAAGGAATATAATCGGATATACTTAACAAACTCCAATCATGACAAGGCGCTCATCTACAGGACTACGACTACAGCTGAGACTTCAATTTCTTCTTGAATTTCGATAAGCTACAGGGTTATTTACTAGTACATGTGCACATTTTTTCCACAGAAAATCGTTGCTATTGCAACACTTGTGCATTGCTATAACGACAAACATGACCCCTTTTTTCATGGCAACACTTTCGTTGTTGTAGCAACACTTTCCACAGTTCGTCTCTATAGAGACACAAAAGACATGAAACGTGGGTTGTTTAAAAAAATCAAACTGTGTCGCTATAGCGACACTTCCCCGTCACTATAGCAACACTTCCATCGTCAATATAGAAACACTTGGTTGTTTTTATAGCGATGGTTGTACATGTTTAAAATATGTTTATACCAATGATGCTCCATTGTTGTAGAGGTGAGGTGTCATCACTATAGAAACACTCCCAATGTCGCTATAGCAACACTTTGTTATCTCTATAGCGACGGAGGCACATGTTTAACCGTCATTGTAGCAATGAGGTGTCATCTCTATAGCGACACCCATTTGTGAAACTCACCGACGGGCTTGCTATACTAGCGACGGAAACAAAAAATTTGCCACTAGTATAGCAAGCCATCAGAGAGTTACACAAACGATCGTCGCTAGAGCAATGAAGATGTTAATTTTTTTTTTAAATGATGTTGAAAGAATGCCCTCGTTACATCTAGGTAATCATATTCATTAACATTCGTCAAACATATTCAAGTAAGGATACCTTTATATCCATCGAACAGAACTCCAATGTTGAAGTTGAACAATACCAAGTCATTGTTTCAAGTGAACCTGAAGTATTTTAGACCAGGACAAGACAACAAAGTAAAATGAAAGAGGAGCATTCTATTAGGAGGGAATTAAAGGTGGAGATGACGGAGGCCTTTCCAACAACTCAAAATTAAAGTAGTCCCCTGTAAAATCCTTCTAGTCATGAGACTTCCTTAAAACTAGAGTTGTTGAAGCTTTCAGGTACAATGGAAATACAGAAGCATTGTGATCATAGTTCAAAAAAGGAATCGTTTATTGGACAATGTTAAAGGTACTTCAGTGGAAAATGATGGAAACTGTGGACTTGTAGAAATATTTACTGTCACCTCTAAAATTTTGTCAGATGAGAAAATATCAGCTTTGGTTTATTGTTCTTATAATGATACCATGAATATCTTGCTATGTAATACCCCGGTTTTAACCACGCTTACATTAAAAATACATGATACGTATATTGTAAATAATCTTAGTGCAGAGCTAAAGGCCAAGGCCCCAACATCGATTTGGTTATGTTGTGTTTCTGTTTTGAGAATGGTCACTGTTGTAATCCCACAGATCACATAAGGTTACCAATAATACATACAAAAATATACACAGATGCAAGAGACAAGAACAAGATAGGATGAACAGATTATATTAT
>LPNX010963705.1:48140-84071 GCA_001517045.1 Pseudotsuga menziesii
TTTCTTCCATTGTCATTTCCGCAATATTTTCCATGGTGGGGCCCAACAGCTGATTGTGTTCTTCCGCAGTATCAAGGAGTCTTTTCATCTGCGGACAGATGTTTTCGACTTTCTCCAAGTTGGGAAGGGCTTGCTGAACCCATTGGTGTGCCTCACGTTCCAACTTCTGTAGCTTAGTGTTTTCCAGCACTATTTGTTCTTCGATGGTCTGCCTTAGTTCGGTCTCAGTCGACTTCCTTCTTTCCAAGGCCTGAATGCCTTGTCTTGTCTGCCTCGTCTGAGTATAGACCTTCCCATAATGAGTAGGCCAATCGCGGAGTACTTCCTCAGTTACAATAGATTCCTCCATGTGGTCTTGTAGAAGTTTGTGAGCCTCCGAGAATGCTGTGTGCTGAGTCAGGAGCAGTCGGGCAGTTTCTTCTTTTTGCCCGGCCTTAGTCTCTTGGAGGTGGGTCTGTATGTTCGACACCAAACTTTCAAATAGCTGATATGCTCTTTCCAGCGGTCGTTCGGTATCAGCTTCGACAGGTCCTGGGGTAATAGTCTGTATAAGAGACCTGCATTTGTCGAGGAACTCGACTTCTTCTGTCGCCTTATCCTTGAGCTGTTTCCTTAGTCGGGTCGCCCTCCTATTTGACTCTTTTGCTAGGGTGTTAAGTAAGTGTCTGACCTCTGAGTCGGTCAACGAGCTTACATCCCGTAATCTAATATTTAGCTGATCGGGTCTAGGAGGAGGTTCTATTGTCTCCTTTGCTTGGTCTATTGTTTTGTCGGGAGGACCTGCAGAAGTGGAAGGTGGATCAGAGGCCGAAGGGGTTTGTGTCAGAGGGGTAGGTTCAGTGGTCGGGGGTTTTTGTGTTTGGGGAGGTGTTATGTCCACCTCCAGCTGCGAAGATGATGGTGGGTTCGGCTGTGAATCCGGCGGAGGTGGAGGTGGTGGTGAAAGTGGGGATGGTGGATTTCCTGAGCCTGGTGGTGAAGGGGAATAACTGTGGTCGGAAGACATAATGTCTTCTTGCGGTCGGTATTCAGTGAAGGTCTGTTCAATGCCTGATACATAGCCACCTTCAGGGGTCCTTGTAAATACTGTTGTTTGCTGGGCGTATATCTTGCTGCTGGCTTTCAGGGGTGTTGTTGTCTTTATTGTTTGGGCTGACTGGAATAATGCAGGTAGCGTTTGAAAGAAAGCATTGAGTTCAGCATCTGTGCTGGCCCTAGCCCTGAGTGCTTCAGGGATCACTCTTTCAAAGACTTCTGGGGAACTGGCGGCCTGCTGCACTGGTGCTTGCTCCTCGACTATTTTAGTCGGAGATGGAGGGGGAGGAGTCGTCACCAGGTCGACCACATCTTCGGACAGTGGTGTTGTTTTGGCCTTCTTTGGTCGACCTTCCGGTGCTCCTGCTTCAACAAAACGTTGAAACTGGGTTTCAACAGTTACCTTATTTGCTCGGGCATCCTCGACAATATCGAGTGCTGATGCTGCCAGTTCTTCTTCGTCGTCAGTGGAGTCAGCAAGGACAAGCTTACGCTTACTTTGCCTTGCTGACGTTTCTGCAGTTTGATGTTCCTTCTGGCAATGGCGATCTCCTTTGCCAGTTTCTTGAGAATGCTCCGAGACACAGCATATTCAGGGTTGTCTTCCTCGACTTCCCCTGTCGGGGTCTGAGCTGGGTCGACAGTCTGAGTAGCCGGAGGAGTTGTTTGTTGAACTGGTTGTTGTGCTGGTGGTGGTGTCTGATGTTGTTCTGTCGGGGGGTCCACTACTGGTGCAGTCGGATTCTTCACTGTTATGTGTACCCGACCAGGAGTGCCGGTTGGAGTATCCTCCGTCACAAAGGTGCTAATATACAAGTGCAGCTCGTAATCTTCTTCCTTCTCCTGGTCGGTCAGAGGTTCGACTATAGAGAAGTCGACCTGTTTTGCAGCCTCCGGGACTTGAATTTTGGTTTTTGCTTGTCGAGACAGCTCCCGAAAGATCTGGTCGACGGTGGGATAGTAGTCTAGGTCCCTGGCATTTGAGTCCTGAGTGTTTGAGGACCATACTGATGTATGGTCGAGCTCCAGCTGGATGTGTGAGTCGGCTGGGAGGTGTCGTCGGATGTTCTGGGGCACCCTCCACCTAGTCATGCGCAGCTTAAGCTGCTGGAACCAGTTTTCCAGAAATACCTTGCCTTGGTTTAGTTCATGCACAGTCCCTTTTTGGGAAAAGGGTTTGAACCTGTGCATCTCGAATTTAGTCGGCTCTCAGAAGACGGGACTGCCTTCCGAGCATATGTAGTACATAACAATCCAAATGATTAAGGAGGGGAATTTGATAATACCTCATGTTTCCTGGCAGCGCTCGCAGATGGTTTTGACCAAGTCGGCGAGGTAGTCTGCCCACCTGAAGATTCGTCCGTCGGTTGTAATTTTGTCGAGGGCGTCCAGCATTTCCAGTTTGAGGTCACTGCTGCGACCAGCCAAGGTGAGAGTAATGGCGATTATTTTCGCCACAATCTGTGGTGTTTGTTCCTCGATCTGACTGATCATCAAACCCTTGGAATTTTTACCCGACGCCGAACCTGTAAAGTGTTTGACTAGCCCTTCCTTGATCCCAATGGGGACCGGGTCACCCTGGTTTGATAAACCAGTAAGTCGGGATATGACATCGCCATTGATGTCAACCGGTCGGTCAAAGTAAAAGCGGTCGTTGTGGTAACGACTGATAATGAATTTGACTGCGGCTTCCTTCATACCAGTGAAGCTGGCCATGAGAGGTGCGTTGGCATAAGCATATATGGTGCTATGCCTAACTTTCTCAGCCTCCGGGGTGAGTCGTCAGTCTTCAAATGCCCATTCTTGAATGTCCGTCCATAGCTTTTGAAACGGGCCCTCCTGGACTTTCGCGGATTGGATTCGTTTTAGTCACTGGAGTAAGGGTGAGTCGGCTGCCTGAAGTTCTTGGGCCTTAGCCGCAGCTCTGGTGCGTTTGGGTGCCATGGTTCCTGACTGAACAGACTGGTCAGAATTCTTACAAGGTTCGCAACTTTCAGTCGACTGGGAGTTCGAATGCTCTGTAGGTACGTGGTGTGGTGAATGAACTGTGGAATGTCCATTATTTATAAGCGCGGGTGGGGTGGAGTGTCGAACTGGGTGAATTAATGGCGGACTTGACAGTCCAACTACAACACTCGAGTGCGATTTCGTGAATCTGGTGTGGGGCTCGAGGCCATTAATGCGGGATGGGACGCTCCAGGTCGGCGGTTGGTGTCGGTGGTGAGAACGGTAGACATGGTTGGTCGATGAATATGGTCGATGGAATTGAAGTCGGTTGTCGAAGGGGTGAGTGGCTGTCATGATGGTTGTTTTTATGAGTGTATTGTGTTGATTTGTGGACTATTTCTAACTTTTTATGCAGTTTTTGGTGTCAGTTAAGACCGTTATATGATTTTTTTTTTTATTTTTATTTTTTTGCTAGTGTTTATATCGTTTAAGTCGGGCTCCATTAACGAGCTTCCCAAATACCAGGCCCTGTAATGTTTTTAGTCAGACCGACCCATTGGGATGTATCTCTTCGACTATGTACGGGCCCATCCATTCTGTGTGCAATTTCTTGGGTTTTCCTTTTACTCGACTGTTATAGAGTAAAGTAAGATCACCGACCGACAGATTTTTGTTTCTGATATTACGGTCGTGCCAAGCTTTCTGCTGTTGTTTTTGTATCTCTTGGTGCTGGATGGCCATAAGTCTGTGTTCTTCTAGTTTATTAAGTTGAAAGAGTCGATCCTTCCTGGCCTGTTCGACATCGACATGTAGTATTTGGGAAACTATAGGTGCCTGTTGTCTGAAGTGTAGAGGGACGACTGCTTCTTGGCCATATACCAGTCGAAAGGGTGTTTGATCAGTCGGCCATTTATACGCAGTCCTGTATGCCCATAAGACTGCAGGGATTTTCTCATCCCAATCATCTTTGTCAGTATTGCAGATTTTAGTTAGTCCTTTCGTCAATGTTTTGTTGAAAGCTTCAATTGCACCATTCGACTGAGGATGGTATGCTGTACTACGTCGGTGGTCGATGTGAAACTTGTCGGTTACATTTTTTATAGTTTTGTAAACGAAGTGTGATCCTTGGTCGGTGATCAAGGTGAGTGGACATCCAAATCTCGTGATGATGTTTTCATATATGAACTTAGCAGCTATCTCACTTGAACAGGTCTCGACAGGTTCTGCTTCTGCCCATTTCGTGACATATTCTACTGCAGTGATGATATATCTTGCACCTGATCATCGGGCTGGGACAGGGAATGGTCCTATGAAATCTATAGCCCAAATTTCAAATGTGAGACTAGGGTTTACAGAGATCAAGGGCATTTCTGTACTCGACAGTGGTCGACCAAGTCGTTGGCATCTGTCACATCGACTAACAAAGGTTTTACAATCCTTATGAAGCGTCGGCCACCATAATCCAGACTGTTGAATTTTCTTAGCAGTTGTGTCGGCCTGAAAGTGTCCTCCTGCTGGTCCGTAGTGTGCTTCGTGCATGATTTGCTCTCGTTCATGGGCAAGTACACATCTTCTAAGGACATCGTCTAACCCCATTTTGTATAGAAATCCGTTGATGAGGCTGTAGGGGGCAGCCTTCATAGCTAGGATTTGCTTCTTTTTAGTGTTCAGACCTTCTGGGGCCTGACCGGTTTCTAGGAACTGAGCAATTTCCTCCAGTTCTTCTGGTACTGCTTCGATACGAAATAGATGTGCATCTGGCAGGTCGTCGTCGATTCCAGTTGGTTCCTCTCCTGTGTCGATTCGGGATAGGTGGTCGGGTCCGACATTTAGTTTCCCTGGTTGGACCACTACTTCAAATTCAAATTCTTAGAACAGTAAGAGCCATCAACAGATTCTACCATGGTGAAGGGGTTTGTTTACAAGGTACTTCAAAGCTTGATGGTCGGTGTAAAATATGAAGGGGTTAGCTAATAGGTAATGTCGATATTTCTGAAGTGCAAAGACCATTCCTAGGGCTTCTCGTTCGGTGGTCGAATAGTTCCTTTCAGCCTTATTTAGTTTCCGACTGCTGTAAACTATAGGGTAGTCCATGCCATCATCTCCTGGTTGAGTCAGGATAGCTCCAATTGCTATTCCTGATGCATCGATATGCACATGGAATTTGATCGACCAATTTGGGAATTTAAGTATCGGGGCTTCGACCAGTTTTCTCTTTAGTTTGTCGAAGGAGATTTGGCATTCCTCCGTCCATTTAAACTGTATATCATCCTTGAGTAGTTCTTCTAGGGGGTAGGTCATGTCTGAGTAATGTCAGATAAACTTCCTATAGTACCCTATATGTCCTAATAACACCCGAACCTGTTTAGGGTTTATTGGAGGCTTCAAGTCAAGGATAATTTTAATTTTGGCAAAGTCAACCTTAATACCATGTGTACAAACAACATGTCCTAGTAGTATCCCTATGGGGGTCATAAAGATGCATTTCTTAATGTTGAGGGAAAGTTGAACCTGCCGACATCTTTCCAGCATAATTCGGAGCCATGTGCAGTGATCTTTTAGGGTGGAATATATGGTCCAGTCGTCGAAGTAGACTGCCATAGTTTTATAGATGTACTCTTGGAAGGTTTTTACAACTATTCTGGAAAAGACTGCAGGTGCATTCTTTAGGCCAAACGGCATAACCCTATAAGCAAAAGAGCCAAATTCACAGACAAAGGTGGTTTTCTTCTGATCTTCCTTTGTGATAGGCACTTGATTGTATCCTGAAAATCCATCTGTGAATGAGTAGCATTCATGGCCTGCCACTTCATTCAAGATTTCATCAGCATAAGGTGTGGGAAAGGGATCTGTCAGTGTGACTTTATTAAGTTCCCTAAAGTCGACATAGATTCTCAGTCTGGTCGGGTCGTGTTTCTTAGGCTAGACGACCATGGGACTTGCCCATTCCGACTGGTCGATGGGGTAGATGATACCTGCGGCTAACATGTTGTCTATCTCCTTTTTAACTATTTCCTTATATTTATGAGCTAGTTTATAGGGTCGTTTCTTAACAGGTCGGACATCAGGTTTAGTGTCGATTTTCATCTCGCCCATTTCTTGAACTAATCCTTTCAAATCTTTGTAATCCCGTGCAAAGACATCTTGGAACTCCTTAAGTAAGTTCACTATTTCGGCAGTTTGTTGCTCATTCCAATAATCACCAATCTTAGCTAATTTTGGTTGCTCGTCATTTGAAATGTCGACCTCTTTGGTTTTTACTTTGGCATCTAACCATTCTGGGGCTTTAGCTTCATTGATCGGTCGACTTCCTTCCTGGAACTGTAAAAATGTGGCAGGGAAGTCGGCTGCAGTCATTCGGTCGAGGTCAGGTTTTTCGGTAGTCGTGACCCTAAGCACAGAATGGATCGGTTTTGTTGTTTCAGCATGGTTGGATTTCCATCTGAAGCTTTTACCTTCGGTATGTTCATTTTCCAATTGTAATTGGGTCGACTCGACTTTTGTTCCTATGTGAAGACTATTGCAGGTCTTGACCGGTCGAGGGTCTTGGTAAGGGTGTGTTTCAGTCGGTTGAATGAATTGTTTGATTTGGTGTGCGGGCTCGACTAATTGTTTATCCTCAGGTATAAAGTTGAAGGCTTTAATGAAATTGGCTTTTAGTTCATTCCAAAAAAAGGTTTCACCTTTGGCTTCCTCCATCTTATACCATTTGCTAGGTAAGTCGTCTAGGGTTGAGGGGAACAAGTGTGGCCAGGCTCTCTCATCCTTATGCCCTAGGCTTCTCCATTCTTTTTCACAAGTTTGGATGTGTTCTTCTGGGTTCTGGCCTTGAGTAAAGATGGGGATCTGTGCTTGTGGGGTGAGTTTCTTGCCACCAAACCGTTCAACAAAATAAGTTGCTGCACTAGTCCAGGTCTGAAGTTTTGTCTGATGGGTATCCCACCATCTAGCTGCTTGACCAGTGAAGGTTTCTACTAAGCTCTGTAGTCGGCCATGTTCTCCAAAGTTTTTAGACACTTGTTCGACATGCATGACTGGGGATTCCCTCTCCTTATACCTCGTATGTGTCCTGGTAGTTTCGTTGGTCGATTGTAAGGTAGAGTGTTCTTTTATTTTTCTCTCAAAAATTTTGGGGATAATTGAGACTAGAAAGCACTGTCGGGTGGGTTTTTTCTGTACTTTTTGGATAGTCCAGCACCCTCTTGCTTGTGTTTCATAGTTTTCCATTTCCCAGTCATATAGTTCAGCATCTGAATTATAACCAACTGAGTCGGGATTACCTAAGTAAAGCTCCCCTTGGGCGTTTGGTTCTGTGTAGTCAGTATTGTTTTGGATCTGATAAAGTTGTCGGATATCGACTTCCTCATCAATTGGTTCAACCCAGGGTTGGCCTTGGGAGGGGTTAATAGGTACTATGACTTTCTGACCATTTCCTTTGAGTTTAATGCGTTCTTTATCCAGAGAGATAGAGGATTTCATCTTTCTACCCCAAGGTCGACCTACAAGGGCTGGGAAGGAGCTAGATCCTTCCTTTGGGTCAATAATTTCAAAATCGACCTTAGTCGATATGCCTTTAATGGTTGTGTCCACATTTTTCCAAACCCCAATGGGTTCAATAAGGCCCTGGTCGGCTAGTTTCAGATAAATGCCTGACTCATAGAGTCGAGGTCGTCCCATCCTTTCCCATGTATCCCGGGTCATGATATTTACCTGAGACCCAAAATCAAGCACCACCTGTCGAACATGGAAACCTTCAATTTCCAGGTCGACAAGAGGGTCGACATCGTTTTTGTCTTTTTGATTTAGGCTACAGATGTTCTTAGTTTGTTTCTCAGGGTTAGTGTTTTTGATTTGATGCAATAAATCAATGAACTGACCGACAGATTTATCGGTGTGTATGAGATGGGTTAAATGCTGGGTTGAGGGGTGTCGACTGTGACTAACGTCTTCGTGCTGTGCAAGGTTTGTAAATATGTTTGAGGCTTCTTGATATGTGTGTTGTTCCTTGCAAGGGTCAGGGTATGGATTTGTGTGTGTGATCTTAGTAATATGAGGATTATCAGGCCCAGTTTTAGTGCCTTGTCGAGTGACGATGTGCAAATTCTTAGTAGTTATGACATCATTCTTTTGGACACAAGACAAGACATTAACATTATTTTTATTACTAATTTTTTCCAACATTGTAGGGAAATCCTCCAAGGAGTGATCACCTACCCCACAATGTGTACAAAATTTAAGATCAGTCATGTCCTTGTATGGACAGTCTGCGCATCTGTTCCCTTCTTTGTAACAAATAAAGCATTGAGTAGGTCGACGACTTCGTATTTCTCGATTCCCAACGAATCGACCTGTTCGTCCAAACCCTGGTCGTCGATTGTCATTCCGACGGTCGTAGCGTCGGCCCTCGTTTCGTTGTCCATTCTGGTTATTATTATTGTTCTGCTCTGTGTTCTGTGCTACAGCATTAGTCTGGTAGACGGCCTGGTAGTTTTGTCTATTTTTGAGGTTAAGATGGCAGTCGGCCGTGTTGTGATTTGCTGTTTCGCATATAGCACACCAGGAAGCTTTTCCATTCTTCATATTGTAAGGACAGTCGGCGGTGGAATGGTCTCCTCGTTCCTGGCAGATGTTGCAAAACGCCTTTGTCTGTACGAAACGGACATCTTGTCGACTGAATTGCTGTCGACAGTTATCTTTTGTATGTCCGGCTGTTGAATAGTTAGTACACCAGATGTCTTGGTTCTTAAGTGTGAGCTCTTTCAAGGACTTCTGCATATTTTCCAGCTGTTCTTCCAAGCGGTGGTCAGTCGGGCAGGAAGGTATGTCTTCATCCATCTCGACCTGCAATGCTTTTGTCAACGCATCTTTGTACGACTTGAAAGTCTCCAGACTGATGTGCCGGTGAATTTTCTGTGAAAGGCCTGCAAGGAACCATTGAATGAGTAATTGTTTGTCGATGACGTAGTCCAACTGACTCAATAGATCCTTCCATCGTTTATCGTAATCGCGGACTGTTTCTCCTGGCTTCTGTTGGGTCGTCTTCAGCTTCTTGGCTGCCAGGTGTTTAGCGTCTGGAGTCTTGAAAAATGATAGGAATTGCGCCTTTATCTCTGACTTTGTTGCTCTAGGTTGCCTTTCAGTAAATGTCATATACCATGTGAGAGCTCTTTTCCAAAGGGCTCCTGCGAACTGGGCTATTTGTCGGTCTTCTTCTGTTACTTTGTTAGCCTCCCATATCGACTCGCAGACAAACCAGTGTCGTCTGGGGTCTTCATCACCCTCATACAAGGGAATCTGAGCAGATCCGTGACCCATGTCGGAGTCACTGTCACTACTCTCTGATGATGTTGGAGGAGGAGGTGGAGGAGGTGGAGGAGGTGGTGTTGTAAGGGGTGGGTTTGTTGAGTCAGCCGAATCTGTCGGGGTGACAATGGGGTTTTGGTCGACGGAACTTGTGCTTCCTTCGGGTGTCGACTCGTTTTCGTCGAATAGTGGATTGGTGATAATGTGTCTTCGTAATGACCCACTGTCACTTGGTGTGCTCAGGTCTGACTCTTGTGTATCTTCGGAAGATGTATGTGGCAGGGGGGGTGCTCCTTCATGTGTCGGCAGGAGCAAGTGGATACTACGAAAGGAGGGTGTCGTTTGGAAGGTCACCCAATTTCCTTCGATCGGTCGACGTATTACAAGATGTCGACCCGGGTATGGTTCATCGCCTAGTCGGCTCTAGAGTGTGATGTCGCCAGCTCTTACTCGAAGGTCATCTTCAATAATAGTTTGTATTCTGGTACGCGGACTTACTGTGGAAAGGGTCACTCCTTCGTCGGGAACAATTAGTTGGAGAGCTTCTGGCTGCTCTATCCATATTTCATCATCTTCAGGGGCCGCCTCTTCTTCTTCGCCTTCTCTGCGTCGGTCATGACCCGACTCTGGCGGTACTTCATCAAGGTCAGTCTCCCTAGGTTTTTGCTGCAGCTCTGCGGCCCGTTCTCGTCTAGCTTCCCTCTTCTTCTGTCTTTCATCCCTTTCGATTCTCTTAATGTCCGACATACTGTAGTACAATACTATGCCTTCAGTTCCTCTTCGGTCGATTCTGCATTACTGGTGACTACGACTCTGGTCGACTAGGATCCACTATGCTCGATGTCTGACATACGACCAGCTACCCCCCCATGGCCTACCCGACGCTTTTTAGAAAGCTCGGATCGGATAGTGTCTACTTACTCAGGAAGTATTCCCACTCCCTTTCAGCGATGAATTTTTCCCACTACTTCTGCTTCTCCGCCTAGTTAGTGTTGGAGGGTGGTTCACGTAATAGAGGTCGAGGTTCAACAATGTGCCCTGCTCCTTTCTCTATTAAAAACTTGAACAGTAAAGCCGGTAAGGAACACAAGAATTGGTCAGTAAATTCTGTGAAAAATTTCTGTCGGACGGTTTCCACAGAAGTCCTGTCTTCGACTGCTTGTTCCTCGCAGAATTCGTCGGCTATCTTTTCGAACCACTCCGAGAGATTCATACGTCCTCCTCGGATCAGTTTCTGGAGTAACTGTGCTTCTTTAGTCTTGTCCGGCTTTCTCATCCAAAAGCTGCTTCAGTAGGTGTGGCACGGATTCGACAAAATTTTTGTGAGTCTCAGTGAAAAATCGGGCTTTGGCTTCTGCGACTGTCAATCTGTTCCTTCTCGCGTAATTTTGTAGATAGTTAGCAATTTTTCGTTCCCACCAGTCCTTGATCTCCTGCTCTGGTATCATATGTGAGCATATATCCAGTTATGTACTACCGGCAATGGAACCAATTTTGTAATCCCACAGATCACATAAGGTTACCAATAATACATACAAAAATATACACAGATGCAAGAGACAAGAACAAGATAGGATGAACAGATTATATTATTCTCAATAGATCATACAAAGCCAAGAACTGAACTGCGTTCTTGTGTGGCTCAACAGCCTAATATACAGGTTACAAACAGTTACAATCATAACTACCTGTCGGTTCACCGAACCGACACGACTATTAGTTAACAGGCTAACCACTGTGTTTACTCAGCCGACCGACGTAGTCGGCCTCTCGACTTAGTCGGTTGATCGACTAAGTCGGTCTTCGTTCAAGTCGACTTATGTCGACTTGCTCCTTCTACAGTCACCCATGGATATCAGGACATACAACATATATTTTATTGTGGCATCATGTAAACACACATTTTAATTAAATAACCCAACAAGCTCTGTTCGTAGCAACTAAAATGAAAAGGGGCATGATTCCAAAGGATAAGGAAAGGGGAATGTTGAGCATTGAGTCATGGGGGTAATCCATGTGTCACCACCACCCTCAAGTATTTCCATTGTTAGTTGGGACAACGATTGGCTAGTAGGAAAAACACCACCACGCCCACACTCGCTCACACTCTTCCCACGACGCATTTGTTGGTTTGTCTGCTACCCCGATCGTGAGTCTGTTCAGTTCCTTCATGGGAGGGAGTCAAAAGAATCCACATTCCATTAT
Source organism: Pseudotsuga menziesii (assembly GCA_001517045.1). Lineage (NCBI taxonomy): Eukaryota > Viridiplantae > Streptophyta > Pinopsida > Pinales > Pinaceae > Pseudotsuga > Pseudotsuga menziesii. The sequence continues at coordinate 59,631 of LPNX010963705.1, forward strand.
TGGGGGTTCGCCTTCCCTCTCTCTCAGGATTTCTAATCTGTGAGTTTTCTTCCTCGTTCACGCAAAAGGTAGTCCTCCTCTGCCTCATGGATTTGATGGTTGCGAATTGATTCTTTACTAGGATTCACGCATAGTTTTGTGTCTTTTTCCATTTTTATCAGACAGCATATTGTCCTATTATTTCCATCGTTGAAGTTGTGGCTGTAATTGCATCCATAGTTCTATGGGTTGTGTTTTGTCTCTCATGCAAAGATTGGAAGTCTGGTATTTTCCATTCCCGGTCTGCGTGAGCTTTCCCAGCAATTGCAGTGGAATTTGTGTGATGTGGGTTCATAGTTGGATTGGGATATTGTTTTCCCACGTTTTGCTTGGTTGTATTTTCCCTTTTTATGGTGGTATCAGTTGAGGATTGTTGTGAGTACCTGCATTCTGTTCGACTATGTTTCTCTCCTGTAAAAGCTTGAATAGTTGTTTGAATGCTTGCATGCAATGGTTTAGTCCTCGGACTGCATTGGAGTGGTGAATGAGGGCCCGAGGTGCTTGATAAACCTGGTGGATTGAGAAGCACATAGAAAGAGCTACTGAGATGGCTTTGTTCTCCACAACCCTTGAATAGCATGGGAAGGGAGATCAAGGTTTGAGGAACTGCTTTGCAGAGAAAGGGTTGATTTCCTTGTGTAGGGTGTGTGTGGGTGTTCTAGAAGCCGGGATGGTTCTGGTGTCGGTGTCTGTAGCTCCCCAATGAGCTCACCAGCTTAGCATTAGCCTTTTCCAGCTCCTGGATGGCCTGATAAACCCAACTTTGTTGGCTTGGCTGATCTGTTGTTTTCCTGATAAACACAACTATGTTGGCTTGGCTGAACTGTGTACCCTTGTGGTGTTGTTGTCCTTGGTTACATGTAACCCTGTTAGTTCCTTATTCCTTGGGGAATCATGCCCAGCTCGAGGGTGGCAGTGTTGCTGAGAGATTAATGAGCACGCGAGCCTATGGTTAGGTGGAACGTTGTAGTGACATAGCTGGTTGTGGAACAAGCTCTTTATAAGATAAGTATTCTTGCCTAACTTGTGTCTGCAATCATATTTAGCTTTGATGAATGATGATATACATGTTAAATGCTGATCTATATATGCATGAAGTGTTGATTGATATGTTTTGCTTCCATTGTGTATAACGAATGATTATGCTTTGTAATATGTTTTATGATTTAAAGTATCATGCTTCAACACTATATGTATGCATGTTCATGTTAATGGGGCTAGATGCTAGGATGATTTGACGTATAGTAGCATCCTCTTCATTGGTCGGAGGGTCAGGGATGTTACAGTGTGGTATCAGAGCTCTAGTTGTAGCATGGGCCTGAATGGGTCATGACAGATTAGATAGTAGAGGCAGGTTGCCTTCTGCCCAGCAACAATCAGAAAATTGTGGCAGCAAAACTCAGAAAATTTTCTAAGTGCCAGAACTATTGGCCCATTAGAAGACTCAGTGACAAGATATTTCGATGCGGTGGGCACTTAGTGGGAAGGCCACCCGATGGATAGTAATCGGAAAAACTTTGAAGAATTTTTCTATGTCTGACCATCGGCTATCAGCGGAAGATAGTTGTTCTCATTGCCTATGGTTAGACGGGGAAACTACCTATGAACATCGACAAGAGTTAGTTGAATGTGTTGCTGCCGTTGCAGTTTTTGTGGGGACTAAAACGCTGATGCGGTAGTGCTAGTGGTTCTGACCGCCGACAGAAGAAGAAAGTTTCAAAAATTTTCTAAGTCATGGAACCATCATCCATCAATGATGGTTAGTTGATCTGACCACCAATGGTGTAGAAGTTCCTAAATTTCCTAAGTGTTGACTTCAACGGCCATCGAATCATGTTAGTGGTATTCATCGTCAATGAACAGCAGAAGGGATCAAGGGATTGTAGACCCGCTATTGCGGATAGCTGGAGGATTATCCTTCTAAAGGATAGAGCCTCCAACCATCGACGCAGTAAAGAAATCTCAAAATTTTTCCAAGTGATGAAAACATCAGTCATCGGAAGAGGATAGTGGCTTGTGTGCCCGTCGTTGCGGAAGCCTAGGGCACTAGTCTTCTGATGAGAAGATATCCAACTATCGATGCCAATTGGGTTCTGCCTCAATTTTTCGATCGAAATTCATTAGCAGGTTGGGTCGTCGATCGGAAAAAGATCGAAGATGATAACCCGCAGTTTCTGCTGCTGAATGAGCTACTTTGCCGATGAATAGGATATAGTTGAGCCGATCAAAGTGGTGAAAATTAAGACTAAAGAGAAAAATTGAAAAATTTTCAAAGTCCCTGAATCATCAGCCATCGGTGACAGTTAGCTGATCACAACGCTGATAATCAAAGGATGCGGTCGCCGATGAGCTATGTCAAGTGAAGTTTGTTGAGCGTCCGCCATTGCAGAGATCAAAGAGACTAACCACCCGACGAGGAGTGCCTCCGAGCGTCGATGCCGTAACTTCTAGAGGCTCCAACCTCCGACAAATTCAGGAGTTATGAAAGATTTAGTTTGACTATGGACCGCCATTCCGGAAGGATTGACGATTAACTGTCCAGTGCATAGGGCACCCGACCGTTGACACAACAAGTTAACCCATGCTATCGCTGACGAAATTTGGAACGATAGATGATCAAGGGCCGATACGGCTGAAGGAAATAGACCAATGAATCACTAACACGCCAGGGAGTTAGCAGGGAAGAGACCCGACTTGAGGAGTAAGAAGGCATCGGAAAATTGTTAATGATCAAATCGTCGATCGAAAGCTCAGCTGGTTTGCCCGCAAAAATGGTAGGAAGATCGTTTTCTGCTGTTGCGGCTGCTTAGATGAATATGCAACTGATGCATAGTTGTTTTGCTCGCTGATACAGATCGGGAGTTTAGTTGTTTTTCTGTTGAAACACCGAAAGGAGAACAAGCAACATACCGTTGATGAACAGACAATTTTTTCACTGATACAGATCGAAGGAGTAGTTGTTTTGACCACCGCAATATCAGATAATTAGTTGGGAGGAGGTCTGATTGGACCTAAAAAGATTTCGATTTTTTGAAGGCATTTCTGAGTTATTTTTCGAGTAGTTTTCGACTTCCTTTCAGTTGATTTTCAGCAGATTTCAGCAAACATTCCGTGGTCACAAGGCTGAAAAGAAATAGAGAAAATTCTATATTTTAACATAATTGTTGTTTTGTGAAATTTCCAAAAGAAGAAGGTAAGTAATTTTGATTTATATTAATGCATGCATCTAACAGTTTGCTACTAACACATTTGCAGAACTATAGATAACTTCCAAGAGCAGTACTCCAGAAAGAACAGTGTGGTAAAGCAAGAGGTGGTTCAGTCATGAGAACCCATGATGGGTATGATGCTCAAGACTCTTACGAGCGAGCAGAAGATGCCATGGGAGAAAATGTATGTAATGGAAATGAGGACATAGAATCTAATGGAAGGAGACTCTAGGGGACACCGTCCGAGGTTGAAACCACCATGAGAAGCTTGGTTAAATCCCAGGAAGAGTAGCATCAGTTGAATGCTGCCATATTGCAGAGTTTGACAGATTTACAGAAAAGGATAGATTCTGGATGAGGTACATCAAGGCCAGAAGGCAGTAAGAGCAGCACTAGGAGAAGGAGAGTACTTCCAGTGGACCATCGGACTCTGAAGAATCCAGTGGAGATATAAGTTCATCTTATCATAAAAGGAAAAGGATAAGGAACCATAGGGATTGCTCTCGAGATGAATTTAGGAAAGCTAAACCTCCTACATTTGATGGTGAGATAATGATGGGACAAGAAGCTGAAGCTTGGATTCTTGGGATAAAGAAGTACTTCCAAGTACAAGATTATTCAGGAAACATGAAGGCAAGAGTTGACATATTCAATCTGAATGGAAGGGCATCCATTTGGTGGGAACACTTCAAGCAGGTAAAGAAGATCAGTGAAAGGAAACTGAAGTGGAAACAGTTCAAAAAGTATTTCAGGCAGAACTACCTTTCTGACAGGTATTATGATGACAAGAACAACGAGTTCCATGAGTTGAGATTAGGACAGCAAACCATGGATGAATATGCAAATAAATTCTTGGAATTGTTGAGGTATGTCAGGTACATCATATATGAAAAAGTAAAGATCGATTGGTTTCTAACTGGATTGTCGCAAGCCTACAAAGATAGAATTGAGTTCTATGAGCTGAGAACTCTCGAAGAAGCAATAAGAAAGGCTAAATATTGCTATGAGCAAAGCAAAGGTAAACCTAATTACCATAAGGCATGGAAGGACAAGAAGAATGAAAAGTTTGACCAAAGAAAGAAAGGTTTCAAACCTTCTAGATTCAAGAATCAGCAGAAGCAACCATCCCAAGCTGCAAATAATCCCATTGGAGTGACAAGTGGAAAACCTAAAGAGCCACAATAGAATAAAGGTCCACTCAAATGTTGGAAATGTGAAGAACCTCACTTACGCAGATATTGTCCCCTCAAGAATGAAAGTGCAAGGCCAGCTTATAACATTCACGGAGCAGAAATAGTGGGTCAAGTAGCAAGGGATGTCCCTAGAATTTTTGCATCACTGGAGGACCGCCAAGTAGATCATCAGTCAACTGTGGTTGAAGTTGCAGGTAATATTGTTGAACAATTTGTTTCTATTTTGATTGACCCTAGTTTTACTCACAATTATATCACTCCTAGGGTAGTGGAGATTTGTGCTTTTAAGAAGGTAAAGCATAGAAAATCTTGGTTAGTCCAAATAGCCACCGGGACTAAGAGAAAGGTCAGTGAATTGGTAGAGAAGTGTCCATTGGTTATGAATGGATTGATCACTTGTGTAGATCTGAATGTTCTACCGCTTGGTTCCTATGACATTCTTATTGGATTGGATTTGTTACAAGCTCACAGAGTGATGCTTGATTGTTATAACAAGACTTTTGAATACATGAATGAAGAAGGAAACCCGATAGTTGTGAAGGGTATTCCAAAGGTAATTTCAGTAAGGCAGGTTTCAGCAATGCAGTTGAAGAAGTTCTATAGGAAAGGCTGCCAACTGTATGCAGCTCATATCTTGGAACCAACAGGAGATGAAACTCCTAGGTTGGAGGACTATGAAGTGTTATAGGAATTCAAGGATGTATTCCCTGATGAGATTCCAAGACTTACTCCAAGGATGGACATTGATTTCACCATTGAACTTGTGCCAGGAGTAGCACTAATGTCCAAGACACCATACAAGATGAGTACACTGGAGATGCTAGAGTTGAAGATGCAACTGCAAGAGTTGTTGGAAAAGAATTATATCCGACTGAGTGTGTCTCCTTGGGGAGTACCGGTTCTGTTTGTAAAAAAGAAAGATGGCACACTCAGGTTATGTATTGATTACAGATAGTTAAACAAGGTTACTGATAAATATCCTTTGCATAGGATTGATGACCTATTTGACCAAATGAGAGGAGCAAAGGTATTTTCCAAGATTGACTTGAGGTCTGGTTACCATCAGGTGAGAATCAAGGATGAAGACATTCATAAGACATCCTTCAGGACAAGGTATGGACATTATGAGTTTGTAGTGGTACCATTTGGTCTCACAAATGCACCAGCTACATTTATGTGCCTTATGAACAGTTTCTTCAATAAGTATTTGGACAAGTTTGTTCTTGTTTTCCTTGATGACATTCTTATTTATTCCAAGAATGAGGAAGAACATGAAGAGCATTTGATATTGACATTGCAAGTTCTCAGGGAACATCAGTTGTATGCAAAGTTGAGTAAGTGTGACTTCTACAGCGATAGAATTCAGTATTTGGGTCACATCATCTCAAAAGAGGGTATATCAGTAAACCCTGAAAAGATTGAAGCCATTATGAATTGGCCTACCCCAAGAAATGTGACGGATGTAAGATCTTTTATGGGACTTGTAGGATACTACGGGAGATTCATCGAAGGATTATCCAAGGTTGCACATGCCATCAATTCTTTGCAAAATAAGGGAATGAAGTTCGAATGGACTTCGAAGTGTGAATAAAGCTTCCAGCGGTTGAAGAACCTTCTCACCAGTGCACCGGTATTGAAAGTTATAGACCCAGAGAAATATTTTTTGGTATGTACCAATTCATGTGCACAAGGGCTTGGAGGAGTCCTTATGCAGGATAACCACGTGATATGTTATGAGTCAAGAAAGCTAAAGGAGCATGAGAAGAACTATGCCACTCATGATCTCGAGCTTGCATCCATAGTACATGTTCTCAAGATGTGGAGACATTACTTGATGGGTAGAAGATTTAAACTCAGAACAGATCACTGTGGACTGAAGTATTTGTTCGAATAGCCTACTCTGAATGCTAGGCAAGCGAGATGGCTAGAATTTTTATGTGAGTTTGATTTCGAAATCAAGCACATAAAAGTAAAGGAGAACAAGGTAGTTGTTGCACTTAGCCAGAAGGTACAGGAAATGCATGTGGCATCTCTTAGTATTTGCCCATCATAATTGAGGCAGCATATTGTTAATCATGTTGCTGGAGATGAATTGTATGAGCAGGTAAAAGAAAAATTGCAGTAGCAAAGTCTTGAGAAGAGGTATGAGGGATATAAATTGGAAGAAGATGGACTTCTCACTTTTAAAGGCAAAATTTATATTCCGAAAGTAGCAGATTTGAGGAGAATTGTTAGGGATGAAATCCATAAAGCTCTGTATTATGGTCACCCAGGATAATAGAAGAAAATTGCTACAGGTAGAAGGTAGTACTTTTGGCTAGGTATGAAAAAGGACATGGCTGAATACATTTCAAGGTGCATGAAATGTCAATAGGTAAAGGTTGAGCATCAACATCCAACAGGTTTGTTGCAACCTTTGCCAGTTCCGAAATGGAAATGGGAAGTTATTTCCATGGATTTTATTACAGGATTTCCGATGACTTGGAGACAACATGATTCCATCATGGTTGTAGTAAACAAGTTGACAAAGGCAGCACATTTTATACCAGTGAATTCTACGCATAAGACTGATGACATTGCAAATATTTTCATGAAGGAGATTTTCAAATTGCATGGATTGCCAAAGGCAATAGTTTTTGACAGAGATGTCAAGTTCACTTCCAATTTTTGGAAGGGGTTGTTTGCAGATTTGGGTACGAAGTTAAACTTCAACACTGCATACCATCCTCAGACAGATGGGTAGATAGAAAGAGTTAATCAAGTGCTTGAAGATATGCTTCTCATGTATGTGATGGACAAACCAACCAAGTGGGAAGATTACTTACACTTGGTAGAGTTTGCTTACAACAATGGACAACAGGCATCCTTGGGGATGAGTCCATATGAAGCTCTGTATGGTAGAAGGTGTAGGACACCAGTGACTTGGGACAACTCGATGAATAGAGTTGTGCTTGGACTAGAATTGCTCAAGGAAATGGAGCAAGAGGTTGTAAAGATCAGGCAAAATCTGAAAGCAACATAGGACAGATAGAAAAGCTATGCAGATAAAACGGATGAACAGAGAGTTTAGTGTTGGGGATCATGTTTACCTCAGAGTGAAGGAAAAGAAAAGTTCCTTGAAGCTTGGAAGTTGTGCCAAGCTATCACCTAGATATTGTGGGTCGTTTGAAGTTCTTGAAAGAATAGGTCCTGTTGCATATAGACTTGCATTGCCTGCTCGTACTAGAGCTCATAATGTTTTTCATGTTTCTTTGCTTAAGAAATATGTACATGATCCTAACCATGTGAGAAATTGGGATGTGATTTAGGTGGAACCTGAGGGAGAGTTCCAAATCAAGCCAATGTGCATCCTCAACAGGAAGGTCACAATGCTCCGGAACCGAGCCATAGGGCAGGTAAAGGTGCAATGGGAGCATTATTGACCTAAAGAAGCTACGTGGGAGCTAGAGGATGCCATGCGATTGGCACATCCATTTTTGTTCAATTCTGTGGAACACTGAGGCAGTACCAGTGTAGCATTTTGTTCAATTTTGTAAAACATTGAGGACAGTGCTATTGAAGAGGGAGGGGAATGTAATACCTTAGTTTTAACCCTACTTACATTAAAAATACATGATACATATATTTTAAATAATATTGGTGCGGAGTTAAATGCCAAGGCCCCACCATCGATTTGGTTATGTTGTGTTTCTATTTTGAGAATGGTCACCCATGGATATCGGGACATATGACATATATTTATTATGGCATCATGTAAACACACATTTTAATTAAATAACCCAACCAACAATGTTCGCGAAAACTAAAATGATAAGGGGCATGATTCCAAAGGATAGGGAAACGGGAATGTTGAGCATTGAGTCATGGGGCAAAGCCATGTGTCACCACCACCCTCAAGTATTTCCATTGTTATTTGGGATAGAGATTGGCTGGTAGGAAAATCACCACCATGCCCATGCCCGCTCACACTCTCCCCATGACGCATCTGTTGTTCTGTCCACTACCCCGATCGTGAGTTTGTTCAGTTCCTTCATGCGAGGGATTCAAAAGAATCCGCATTCCATTGTTGGGGGTTCGCCTTCCCTCTCTCTCAGGATTGCTAGTCTATGATTTTTCTTCCATGTTCATGCAGAAGGTAGTCCTCCTTTGCCTCACGGATTTGATGGCTGCAGATTGATTCTTTACTGGGATTCATGCAAAGTTTTGTGTCTTTTTCCATGTTTATCAGACAACGTATTGTCCTATTATTTCCATCGTTGAAGTTGTGGTTGTAATTGCATCCATAGTTCTATGGGTTGCATTTTGTCTCTCATGCAGAGATTGGAAGTCAGGTATTTTTCATTCCCGGTCTGCATGAGTTTTCCCAGTGATTGCAGTGGGATTTGTGTGTTGTGGGTTCATAGTTGTATTGGGATGTTGTTTACCCACATTTTTCTTGGTTGTATTTTCCCTTTTTATGGTGGTATCAGTTGAGGATTCTTATGAGTACCTACATTCTGTTCGACTGTGTTTCTTCCCAGTAAAAGCTTGAATAGCTGTTTGACTGCTTGCATGCAGTGGTTTAGTCCTCGAACTGCATTGGAGTGGTGAATGAGGGCCTGAGGTGCTTGATAAACCTGGTGGATTGAGAACCACACAGAAAGAGCTATTGAGTCGGCTTTCTTCTCCACAACCCTTGAATAGCATGGGAAGGAAGATCAGGGTCTGAGGGACTGCGTTGCAGAAAAAGGGATGATTTCCTTGTGTTGGGTGTGTGTTGGTGTTCTAGAAGCCAGACTGGTTCTGGTGTCGGTGTCTGTAGCTCTCCAATGAGCTCACCAGCTTAGCATTATCCTTTCCCAGCTTCTGGATGGCCTAATAAACCCAGCTTTGTTGGCTTGGATGATCTATTGTTCGCTTGATAAACCCAACTGTGTTGGCTTGGTTGAACTATGTACCCTTGTGGTGGTGTTATCCTTGTCTACATGTAAGCCTGTTGGTTCCTTATTCCTTGGGGAATCATTCCTGGCTCAGGGGTGGCAACGCTACTGAGAGATTAAGGAGTGCGCGGGCCTATGGCTGGGTGGAACGTTGCAGTGACGTAGCTGGTTGCGGAACAAGCTATTTATAAGATAGGCATTCTTTCCTAAATTATGTCTGCAATCATATTTACCTTTGATAAATGATGATATGCATGTTAAATGCTGATCTATATATGCATGAAGTGTTGATTGATATGTTTTTATTCCATTGTGTATAATGAATGATTATGCTTCGTAATATGTTTTATGATTTAAAGTATCATGCTTCAGCACTATATGTATGCATGTTCATGTTAATGGGGCTAGACGCCCGGATGATTTGACGTATAGTAGCATCCTCTTCGCTAGTCGGAGGATCGAGGACATTACATGCTACCTAACCATTTGCCTCAAAGGAGAGAACTAGTAAGGATACCTTTCTATCCATTGAACAGAACTCCAATGTTGAAGGTAAGCAAGACCAAGTAATTGTTTCAAGTCAACCAGCAAAGTAAAATGAAAGAGGAGCATGCTGTCAAGAGGGAATTAAAGGTGGATATGACTAAGGCCTTTCCAACATCTCAACATTATAGTAGTTCCTTGCAAAATCTTTCCAGTCATGAGACTTCCTTAAAACTAGAGTTGTTGAAGCTTTCAAGTACAATGGAAATTCAGAAGCATTGTGATCATAGTTTAGAAAAAGGGAATCATTTATTGGACAATGTTAAAGGTACTTCAGTGGAAAATGATGGAAATTGTGGACTTGTAGAAATATTTACTGTCACCTCTAAAAAAAATCCAGATGAGAAAACACTAGCTTTGGTTCATTGTTCTTATAATGATACCATGAATATCTTTCTACCTAACTGTTTTCCTCAGAGGAGAGAACTCGTTAAAAAAATTCCACATTCTGAGCATGGTGCTGATGGTGCATTTTCTTCAAAGGAGCATCTAGTTTCAGATTCTTTATCTCCAACAGAAAAAACCAAAGAATAGATCACTGCTGAGTTAAGGTACATAAGCAAGTACATAGTCATTTCATATTCAAAATGATGATCATGAGGACTATGTCATTCAATTAACAGGAAAACAACATCCATTTGCTTGTCATCCTTCTCAATCACCTGAAAGGCCTTGTGCAATGCCTGGAGAGGCTGTGGAGACAACAACTGCACAACACTTGGGTAGCACAATTGACAATGATATGCAGGAAGACAGTGCTATCAGTATAAAGTGTAAAAAGAAGAATGTTAATAGATTGACGATGCCTTCGTCCAGCATGAGGTATAATAAGGATAAGTTTCAAGAAATGAATGAGGAGAAATCTCATTCTGGGAGCAGTGTGGATGAAGGTTGTGCCATAAAAAAAATACTATATGGAAAAATTTTGATGAAGAACATGCAACATCAGGTCACTTTGGTGGAAACACAAAATGTGAACAACTTGAGATGTTTGATTTTGCAGTTATTGGTGGAAACACAAAATGTGAACAACTTGAGATGTTTGATTTTGCAGTTATTGCAGATTTAATTGTTTGAGGTGGATATGTATCTTCTTATATGGGCAATATGGAAGATCAAGATTACACACAACAATGTGTACATAGTGTTACCTTAAGGCAAGGTGTTTCTCAAAAGACCCTTTAAGAAAACTCCTCCAAGACAAAGATCAAGGCAGTGTTCACAAACTGTTCTGAAGAAGCTAGTAGTCAATCACTCATGGGTGATTTTTAGAACTCCTCATCAGAACTAAAGGTTGTATCCCACTATCAAAAGGATGTTCTCTCAACTGCACGTGGTATGTTAGAAAATGCTTATGGGAAAAAGGCACAACCCATTTTGCATATTTCACCAGAACATGTCACAAAGTTTATCCTTTATAAAAGTCCTTTAGATATGTTTAAGTCACATAGGATTTACTCTGATCTCATTACTGCAAATGGAGTGCCTGAAAAATTAATTACGCGTAGTCATGTTTATTAATCCCTTCTGGCCACTTTGTAATTTTGAGCATCATGGGAAATGCAATAATGAGGATTGTCCATGGAAGCATGCTAAAGACTATAACCTAACTCTTTCTCAAGTTTCTGAACAACTAAATAAGTACAGTAACGATGATATTGATTGTTCTTTTGGACACCACGAGTTAAAAATTCATGGAAATAAATAATTGTAGGTATGTAGTGGGGCAATTGGGTCTTCAAATTTTCCTTGTAGAACTATTGTAGAGAAATCTACATTATCACGAAGCTTGTTGCATCATAGCACTAGCAACTATGGATTGAAAGTGACAGTGTATTGAATTGGGACACATCTTTTAAAAGCAGATAGTCCTATGGTGGGTAACCTGATAGCTCGAGGCACTTGGCGTTTCTGGAAATTAGGTTTCTTCCAGTCCTTCTCTATTCCATTTTTTATTCAGATACTTCTACCTTCATACATGCCATGTTTACACAGTGCAGCTATTAGGAAGTGGATGTTTGGCAATAACAGTCAACTTCCTAATTATTTATATACTTCTAGTGTAATTGGAAAACCAAATGATACATGGAAACACAATTTTCGAGGACTTGGTGACATAGAATGCTAGATGGAGTTAGTGATCGATTCAATGAACATTGACAGTAATATTGATAAATCAGATGGTAGGAAAAAGATTTGTATGTTTTATCACTAGTCGCTTGAGACTAATACAAACTTTGTAGTTGTGTAGGTGGCGTACCTTCATATCTTTTACAAAAAGGAGAAAGTGATAGGAATAGATGATATGTTTCATCATGTAGTGCAGCACAATAAATGTTCATATGGACTATGGCTTCTCTTTATAAATAGCCGGATTCAAATGGATCAGAGATTGGAAGCTTACAAGTCTATAATCACAGCATTATGCTAGAATGTAGGTGCTGATGAAATTCCTGATAAATCAACTGGTCCATTTGTCCTGGACATTTTTTTGCAGATGCCTAATTTTATATCTATGTCAGACTGTAAGAATAAATCCATGACATGGATTGATGAAATCCTTTATTGTTCATCTGAAAATTATGGCAAAGGCCACTCAGAGTTTATCAGTATGTTTACTGTATTTCCATATTTGAGAAATATGGATGCTTGTGTACTTATGGTCTGTTGTACATATTTTAGAGTATATGAAAAGCTTCTTAAAGCTATTGTGGGGCGGCTTGAATTTCAGTAGGAATTACCTTTTGATGTTGTTTTGGATAATTGTCCACTTTCAAAAGTATATAGAGATAATGCCGTGAAATTGATGGAGTTTGCAGTTTCTAGTCTCAGTGAATGTTGTACTAATTATTTTATTGAGTCATGGAATAATGATAAGGATGCTCTTTTAGCAGTCCATGCATTGGTTGTTAACCATGTTAAATTTGTGTCAACATTTGAAGGATTGACAAGTGCACACAACCTCTATTGCAAGTATAAAGAGCTCTACCCAACCTATGTTGAACTTATCTCTTCTTGCATTGAATCACAAAAACATTGAATTCTCCACATATCAACTCCTCTAAACCTTCCATCCATAGATGATTTATATAGATTAGAAATGACTAGATGGTTTCAAGCAAGGACAATTCTTCTTATAGATGGAATGGAAATCAACAATTTTCAAAGACAATGCCTTTAAAAAAGAGAATATCGATAAGTTGATTCGACGATGCACAATTTTCAAAGAAATTTTTAGCCACAAGTCATATACCTATGGAAATTAGAAACCCACTACACTGATCAACAAAAAACAAGAAATCCAAAGGGATTTGAGCTTAATATATAGTTACTTTAGATTTTTCTTGAACAAATTCCTTGATCATCCAAGAGGATATATGGATCCCTAAATGATGTGATATTATTTCCCTTCACTAATCTGTCCTGAATGCTCATGTAGAAGTTTTGGAACTAATAATTTTAAAAACAATCATCCATCATCTGGCTTACCTTCAATCTAAGCAAAATTTCAATGAGAATGATCTCACCTACTTCTTTTCAAGCTCTCCAATGGCACTTTTAACCTTCCAAATGAGTACAAATAGATGATATCAAGCAGCAAATATCATCATTTATTATTTTCCAATCTTAATCAATCCAAGCTTTTTGCTTGCATTTTCCAACTCATTATAAACACACACAGTACACCAAAATTACACAAACTTAGTATAAAAATATAATCTTCTCATTGAAAATCACAGAACTTCAAGGATCTAGAACTATATTATGACCAAACACTAAATTTCACATGTAGAGGGACGAAACTATTATGGACCAACACTACATCTGTTGCATCCATTGCATCAACCGCTCAACCAGACATCCCCACTCACCTGGATCATGTGCTTCCATGAAATGAGTATTTTGTCACTATAATTTTATCAAGAAAAGAACAAAAAATAACATGAGAAGCTGCACCATCATTGCAGAAATGATCAATTCATGTATAGGATCTCTTAAAATTGAAGAAATTGGTTGAAAATGCCTCACCTTGTAAACCTCGTAGCTTGTGTTTTCTTTTTCATGTTTTTTTTCATTGAACTCACCTTCATGTTTGTTTCATTTTTCTATTTTCTTCTTGATTACAAATTGTGTTTCTCTTTTATTAAGGGTTTCTTTTGTTGGTCATTGAATTGATCAGTGATTGCAGAGAGAACAAATATATTATTACAATTGAACCCTAAGTTCTAGGAAACTCAAGTTCACCCTTGGAAACTCGCAGAAACTCGGAAACGCGTATGGTACTTCACGGAAACTCATTTTCATCTGTACAAAATGCGTTTCTTGTACAAGAAACTCGTTCGTATGGATGGAAATGCATTTCCATCACATTTGTTTTCATGTATGAGGCATTTCCCATCAAATAAAAGCCTATCACTTGAAAAAATGACCAATAAAGTCTCTTTCTTCCCACTAATTTCAGTGATTAATGGCTAATACATAAAAATTTTAAATGAAATTTAATTCTAGATGTTTCTAATTAGATTGAAGAAAGTTATAAAGGAAAACATCACTTCATTCCCTCCTCACACAATCAACTTGAGCACTCTCTCTTGAGTAGTGGGCCTTGTGTAGATTGGGATGTCGAGCCACAATTTACTAACTTGGACCTCTCTCTTGCTACACTAAGTATTGAGGAACCTACAAGTGGAATTGGAAATACTTCTTCCACTTTACATTTTGTTGTTGAGCATGCTTCTTGTTCTATTTTTAAGGAAGACTATGAAGATGAGGATTACAATTAGTGTGAGCTCATATTTTACTTTTATTTCTATGTTAGTATGTTCATTGTTCATAGTTTGATACATTGTACTTGTAGCCTCATAGGTAAAGGCTAATTTTGGATATATACTATCCAGCTTCGTTTACAAAGGTTGTTTTTGGATATTACTATTTGCATGAATGAAATGATATAGACTTGGGTCCATGAGATGTAGCATTACATGTATGATTTAAATTTTATATGTAGCATTTATCATTTATCATTGGCAATGTAGCTTGGAGCTAAATGTAATTAATAATTTATGGTTTATGTTTTATAATAATTTTGTCTTTGCTCATATATATATATATATATAGCATTTCCCGTTTCCAAAATTTTGGCGGGATTGGGTGCGGTTGCAACGTTTCTTGGTTTCCCAGTTTCATGCAACTTAGATTGAACCACAAAAGAAAATACTTGGCATTATCCAAGAGAAACAAGTCTAGCTTCTTCCTATGCAGTTGGACCTCCAAATGAATCTTCCAGAAAACGGTCAAAAATGAAAGAAACAATAGAAGGAAGAACTAGCAGCTGAAAGGAAGACATTGTCTAATACCTTTGATGAAAATAGAGGAGAAATGATTGCAGTGGCTTGTACACATTGTCACATGTTTGTGATGTTTTAGAAGGCTTTTCCTTCATGCCCCAACTGCAAGCACGTGCATCTAATAGACTTCAATTTGCAATTTAAAAAGAAGAGTATTATTCCACCCATACACACACTCAGTTTTCTTGATTATGATCATGCCACTGTATTGGAGACAAACTAACAACAAATAAATGCTTTTTGTAGCTTTGTTGATTTAAATTTTTTGTTGTTTTATGACAAATCCTTCTGCAATGATATTTTAGTCGGAATTTTTTTACCCATCACTTAACATACGACATTTTTTTAATATATAAACTTTTTAATTTTTTTTTAATGCTTATTTTGCTAGCTAGTATTTAATGCAGACATAGATAAGAAGAGAAATAGTAAAACATATAATTTATTTATTGGAATCCTATATTTTTAACCCTCAGTTTTTGCAAATAATTACAAAGGAAAGAGTAATATGACTAGACATCTCACCTAGACATTGAATCCCCCAAGACACCTTGTCCATACAAAAGATAGTTCTTCCATACATAGTACCTTGTTCAAATAGCATTTTTAAAAGTAGCTGTCTAACTAGGGGTTTTTTTACTGTCAGGCTAATTTTCTGTCAGAATTTGATGAATTTAATCTACAAAATCTGTAATTTTTGTTGTTTGTTAGGTAACAAGGTCACACACCCCAAATAAGTATGTAAAATCTAACTTTATTTTTTAGCCTTTCGAAAATTCTGTGAAAATTCATAGCAAAACTGGTAAAAAACAGTCGGAAACAAAGGTCAAAAAATCCCCTCTTTACACAACTAGTTTATAAAATTCTTCACTGGGAAATGCCTTGGGACTCAGCGACACTTCCTTACACTCTGCCTTGGGTGGGAATAGACATGGGACCCTCTTCCCAACAGCAGCCTGGCCTTGGGACAGGACGAGGCCCTACATTAACTACTGCGATGCATAAATCCCTACAGAAACCAATGCTGGTAAGTCAGGTGGGGTGGTAATTACCTAAAGGGGTAGAAGCGCACGGACGGACAAGGAGACAGCGGTGGGTTGTAGGACTTGAAGAATATGGTTCTATGATTGGCTCGCTCGGGACACAAACATACAAGGATATGGTGAGAAGACAAAATCTATAGTCTTTGGGAGATCGAACTAAGGAGCGAACACCACTGATCGACTCACTAAGGACGTTGAATGAGCGGATCGTCGGATATGGTAAGAAGACAAAATCTATAGTCTTTGGGAGATCGAACTAAGGAGCGAACACCACTGATCGAATCATAAGGACGTTGAAGGAGTGGATCACCATTATCACTGGCTGGTGGCCTGCTGGCTTGCTTACCTACGTAATATTTTTGGATCGAGTAGTTGGGTCCCTTAATATGACACCTAATATGACTTATGGGAATTATAGGGAATTATACGCATTATATGCCTTATGGGGAATTATGCCTAATCAGATTTGTCCTTCCTTCATATTTATTCTTGCCAACCGAGCTCACCTACCCTGATTAGGGGCCTACCTGACTACCCAGATTATAATCTGAAAGACTAGGACCAATAATTAAATCCCATCCCATCCATGTTTATGAAATTTTGGCTTTAGTGAATCAATTAAAGAAGGCAGCACTCAAAGAGTGCCAGGAGATGAAGTAGAGTGGTGCCCTGGAGAGGGCACTGAAGGTAAGGCACTGCTGAGGATATGAGAGCTCTGCTGTTGAGAGGATTATCGTGCTACAATGTTTACAAAGTACTAATGACGTTAAGTTGTAACTGAAGCCTGTGACTGCTAAAGATAAAATTAAAGATCCATACGAGGGTGCTCCGGTGGTTCTGGTGGCTTAATTGTGTTTTCCGTCAGTGTAGTTGTTGAGAGCATTAGAGTACTAAGGGTGTGCGGAATTTTTATATAAGGTGCAAGAGGAAATGACTTGAGTGTTGTAAAGGTTGGGAGAAAGTTGGTACTAGGGTAATATGGAGAGAGGTGCCTGACTACAAAGATAAAGAGTAAGGGAGAGACACTAGTGCAAAATGACCTAGTAAGATGTTGGGGAACGAGAAAGGGGAATGATAGTAGAGGTGAGTTGATGGATTTGGCCATCTTTCATGAGCTAGTATGTTTTGGTGCTATCACTGTATAGTGCACTACGTTGCTGCTGATAGGGGATACCTAGGATTAAGTCTGAGCAATCTAGAGGAGATACGTCATAGTCTACAGTATTCTGGAAAAGGCCAATAGCAAAAGTCACTGAAAAACCTTTTTTATCAACAGACGATGACCGTCTTATTGATAAAAAAGCAAGGTCATAATCATCATCCATTTGAAGTGGGTTCATAATTATACTTAAGCTAGGGCATGTAAGTTGAATTAAAGTGGATGAAAATGTCTCATTTAGGGTAGGCTCTAAATGATAATTGGGACGCTAATTGGGATGTTAATTGGGATGCTAATTAGCTTCCAAAATAGCGCCAACTTTTAAAAAGGAATAAAAATAACGCCATTAAAAGCGTCATCCCATTGAAAAGCGTCCACTTTGTCCAAAAAATGATGAAAATTACACTAAAAGTGATAATGGACGCTAAAAATGAAACGAAAAGAGACACTAATCACAAGGTTTTGTTGTAGTGATATAAGAACATTGGGAATAACTATTGGGGATATCAAGGGAATAACTATAAAATGTTTAAGCCACTAAATCCCGTTGTAAAATAAAGAGAACCACCCACTACCTTTGATAAAAGCACTACACATAGGGAACCAATAAAATGATGGGAATGTGGTGAGCCGTATTACTTTAAACACTACACCATAAGAAAGAAAAAAATTAATAATGTTTGCTCAATCCAAGAAGCTGCTACAGTTGGGGATATGGTGAGAAGCATGCCCAGAATTAGTGCGGCATTGGAGAATCGGCAAGCAGATCATCAAACTTCAATGGTCAAAATCGAAGGTATGATAAAAGAAAAACCTATTTCTATATTGATTGATCCAGGTGCAAGTTTGAGTTATGTCTCACCTAGAGTTGTAGAATTATGTAAATTACAACAAGATAAGTTTGAAAAATATTGGCTAGTAGAACTAGCCACAAGAACAAAACGGAAAGTCACTAGTTACATGAAAAAATGTGAAATTATGATGAATGAATTGAATACACATGTTGAATTAAATATATTACCATTAGAGTCTTACAATTTGATGATAGGAATGGAAAGGTTAGAGAAACATATAGTTATGTTAAACTGTTATGATAAATGGAATTCCCAGAAAAGTTACCATAAGAGAAATCGCTACCTTACAGATGAAAAGGTTTGTATCACTACTACATTTCGATCCAAAATCTGACGGTTACTTCCGACGGCGCGTGGATTTCTCTTTTTAAACCTACCAAAAATCACAAAGTTAATTTTTTTTTTTGTAAATGTAACCACCAGCGTCGCTTAAGCGACGGATATTCTCATAACCGTCGGTTAAGCGAGGGATATTCCCATAACCGTCACATATCCGACGCTTTTACATCCAAGCACAATACTTTTTTTATCAAAGCATAGCGGTTTTTTCTTTAAGGAAAAGCTCTGATTTTAACTAACCGTCGCATATCCGACGCTTAGTTTTAAATTGAAAATCGTATCCGTATTATTGCCGCGCTTTCCACTTCACTTGCAAATGCTAAAGATCTTGGAGATTTTGCTTTGCTTCAGGGATTGTATGGAAACAGTTATTGCAGGAGGTCATTGATTGCCATCAGTGCCAGAAGGTAAGATACACCCAGTGGTCAACATAATAGCCAGGAGGTAGGTTTAACATAAACTTTCACCAGGTGCACCTTATGCCCTCTATAACCTTTAGCCAATCATATAATACATGCGATTACTTAGTAGTGTTAGGTGCGCGGATGGATCCTGATCGGATGAGATAAAGAGAAAGAAAAGCAGTCAGCCAATAGTAGTTGACAGAGGGTCATTTACAGAGGGAGAATAACCTGGTGGAGGCTTAGATCCAGCCTTATTTCTGGTAGCATTATGAGCAGTTACCAGAGCAATACCAGGAATAGTTCCAAGAGCAGCACTACAATTAGGATTATTTCAATCAGCAGTTCAAAGAGCAGTCGTATCAGCATTCCCAGCCAGTGAGTTGATGCAATGCAACCTAGACCCCAGATCTTGGGCGGAAGCGCGCTCCAATTGTCTTTTAGGAGGAATGTTTTGTTTTTGTCGAGCTAAGTTACACAGGTTTTCTTCCTGTAATCTAAGTAATAAGAACGAAGTTATATGATTGCAGACAGAGCGTGAGTTATAGGCAGTTTACGCAATGGAGACAGAGTTCCTGCCCCACGTCAGTGTGCAAGTATAAAAATGGCCATTATATGAAATGCAGGCCTGTTAGCAGATGGAACAGAATAAATAGCAAGCCTTACTGTGCAGTGGAAGCACATATGGTCCTTTCACCTTTAAACTCCGACAGTAGTATAGGTTGTATAGGCACCAGTAGAACCAGTGAAGCCCACAGCAGAAGATTCACCAGCCGACCTTAGAACAATAGTTCAGTGTTGCGTTTTAATTAAAGCACTGGAATGCCCAGCTGGCAATGCATGTAATGTGATTACTTAAAGAGAAAGAGACAGGTAAGCACTCAATTTATAGGTTGGTTAGCTCTATATCAATCCCTTGAAGTATAGGGCTTGCTACTGCACATGGGCTTTTCAATTTTCCACCTAGTGTGCATCCTGTACCAATTGAGATCCACATTCAAGGGATTGATATAGCCAACTTCGAGGCTCGAATGCAGGCAATGACCAAGCCCTATACTTCGACATGATTTAGATTGAAGAGGGGCTTTGCAGCACACCGCGGGTCAGAGCTCTGCCTATTCTTCTTCTTTCTTGCTGAGGAGGGTGCAGACAGACACCTCTCGTGGGTTTTTTCTCACCATTAGGTCTCAGGAAGAGGAAGGAGAGCAATATCAGATCAGTCGGGTTTTCAAGTCCTTCAGAGAGATGGCAGGGGAGAAGCCCAAGACAGGCAACGTGTGGAATACAGTGAAGCCATTTGTCAATGGAGGAGCCTCTGGTATGCTTGCGACGTGTGTCATTTAGCCCGTGGACATGATCAAGGTGTTTTCTTTATGTCTTCCTGTTATGCTCAGATTTTTGGTATTTTTTTTTCTCGCTTATTTTCAAATCCGTTGGGGGAGGAGATCGAACCTTCACCCCAAGCTTCACTTTTGAATTTCATACTTGGACGTCATCAAGATCAAATGTTTTGCATCTGGTGTATGTAGGACAGGCACCATACAGGAGTGTTTTAACACATGGATTTGTCTTGGATGAGAGGGGTCATAAAATGAGTAAATCTGTTGGAAATGTGATTGATCCCTGGACTATTATCGAGGGTGGGAAAAATCGAAAGGTTTGTAATTGTCACATATTTGATCACCTGTTCTTTTTCAATTTTACATTCTTTCTTAATTGCATACCCACATTAGGGCTTCTATACAGGAGGAACCTGGATATGGAGCAGATGTGTTACAGCTTTGGGTTTCAAGTGTTGATTATACAAGTGATGTAATGATTGGTCCTCAAATTCTCAGGCAAATGTCTGAGACATACAGAAAATTGCGTGGAACATTGAGATATCTCCTTTCAAATCTTCATGACTGGAAAGTAAGTGCCAATATCACTGTTGTTACTAGAAATTTATACCAAGTTTTTAACAATTTCCTTCTAAAGTTTAGGGCAATAGCCATCAGAGGGATACGTCGAAAATTCAGTTGGTTTTTTGGCCCAAATACACAATCATCAGTTTCTTTTTGTGCCTTGCAAGCCTTAACCTATTAAAGTGACTGTTAAGTGACATTTGTTTATTGCATAAAGTAAATTTAAATATGATGGTCTTCTTAGATTAAATGTTTAGTAGCATATCAATGATGAATTATATGATTTTTTTGCTTATTTATGTTCTTACCTGATTTGTTATATGTTTACAGCCAAAGAGTGCTATTGTGTATAAGGATCTTCCAATGATCGACAAACATGCTCTTTTTCAACTAGCTAATGTGATCAACAGTGTGATGAATTTCCCATGGTCAGCAAACAAGATAGACTGTTGTGCACGTCAGACCTTTCGAGCTGAGAAACGCTTCCTATATTGAGTTCTATGGATACACGTGTGGACATAGCGACTGGTTCTTGGTGCTTCACATTATCTAAGAACAATCTAGATTGGATGTTGTTCTGATGTATATCTGAGAAACTCATCCCATAAATAGTATCATGCCTGGCTCCCTGCATGCCTGCAGGTACATTTTCTGAAACACTGTGCCAAGGGTTTATCTTCCCTAGCACATTATTGGTGAGAGTAGCCATTTGGAGTCCCATGATCCCCCTTTGGCCCTCAAGATGAAACTCCGGAGGCTGAGTAACTCGGAGCTTCTTCTTTGGAAGCATAAAGGGTGTCATTTGGATGGCAGGCATGTATCAAGACTCATTCTATCCACATTAGTTTGCATGTCTTTTGGAAATATATCTGGGGTCTAAATTGCTCTGAGATGTATGATTAATTTGCAAGAAATATAAGTCAATTAGGGTACTTTAGAATCTTGAAGTTTATGTTTTCCCATTTCTTTTCTTTCCCTTTGCACATGCATGTCCCATGCAGATAGTTTCCTATAAAGAACATTTAGGGTCTCAATCTTGGGGTTTTTGTTTTCCATGTATTCCCATCTTTCTAGTTGTACATGTGAGGCATGTGCAGATAGTTTCATGCAAACTAGTTACCAGCAACATTTGGTTCCTTCCAATTTCAATTAGAATGAACTACAATTTGTTATTGGAGAAGCTTTGCATGAAAATGTTGAATACTGTGCATTTTATAAATTTATTCTAGAAGTTGGACAGTCATAATGTAATGAGTTAGTATCATGAATCACACTATAGCCAACCTTTTGTGGTAGATTAACTAAATGAATCAGAAATTCATAAAACAAAATCTGAAATGAACTTATCAGCAACATTTTGTTCCTTCCAATTTCAATTAGAATGAAGTGTGTTGCCACAATATCCAATTTCTCCTGATTTTTTGCATTTTNAAAATGAACTTATCAGCAACATTTTGTTCCTTCCAATTTCAATTAGAATGAAGTGTGTTGCCACAATATCCAATCTCTCCTGATTTTTTGCATTTTTGTATTGCAGAGTTTTCTAGGTCCAAGGTGATGCTTGTCATTGCTTTCCTGATATTGCTGATTTCCCAAGTTGATGACCCNATGCTTGTCATTTCTTTCTTGATATTGCTGATTTCCCAAGTTGATGACCCCCGCCTAATTTTGTGGATCCCAAGTTTTCCAACACCGAATCAATGAACTATAATTTTTCATTGGAGAAATATTGCATGAAAATGCTGAATGCTGTGCATTTCATTCTGAAACTTGGGCAGTCATAATGTATGTAATGGGCTATTATGACACATCATACTGTAGCCAGCTATTCTTGTATATGAATTAAATGAGTCCAGAAAGTCATAAAATATCAAAACACTGAGATTTCAAATTCTATTGGCTGCTTGGCACTGATCTTGTTGAATTTTTGAAGGAAATCAAAGATGACATTCAAAAAGGACCAGATCAACATGCTAACAGTAGGCTGTAAAATCCATAGCTGTTTTATCTGAACAAATGAATTATTGATTGATACAACACTAATTGTCTAAAATAAAATTTAAGAGCAAATCATCACCAGATTTGCAGACAGTTGATGGTTTATGCACCCTGGTTGATGGTTTATGATTTGAGAGAGAATTGTGAGATTTTTTATCAGCTTGTATAGTATTTTCAATTTCACAATATAGTGGCTTCTGAAATCCACCTTTTGCACATGAATGTTATTGTGAAGGAGCACAACTCTCTCTGTCTGTTTCTACCTCGTCATCAGAAAGAATAATAATCTCATGTTCTTTTCTTCCCTTACATAGCTCAGTTACACCATCCTGTCCCGAGGAATCTGAGGAGAGACCTGTGCCCCTGCTATGAGGCTCTGCCCACAAGATCTGATCCAGTGGGGATCTCATTATAATCTCAATCCATCAATCATACATGATATGTCTCTGCTGCTCACTATAAAGGAACTGAAGAGAACTCTGTTCTGCTCTGTCAAAAAAATACAAGGGGTAGTACCCCCATACAAAATGTATGATAACAAGTCTAAATACCATCCTGATGAAATAAGCTGGCTTTTAACCCTCCAATTTGTATATGAGCAAATCTGGGGGTTAACAGGTCCACAAGAAATTGTGGTACACTGCAGGGGGTTATTTACAATTTTACATGTTTCAAGAGGTCCATTGGAAGGAGATAGATGTATGGCCATCCTTTTCTAATATAGGTTTTTAATCTTGTTTTCTGACTCAAACATTCGATCAAAATGTTTGATATTCTCATAAGAAAGTAGTTTGTCTTCTCTCACACATGGCAGATGTCCATCAAACTGTTGCATGGTGGTAAATTGTTATGTATTGCATGCTTGGAAGTGCATATAAAACGTTCACTATTGAAAGTATTCATCAATAGAGACCCAGCATGTAGTGAAGCTTTCAAGAGGTTAGCTTACGAGCATATACTGTCTAAAAGAAAAGAGTTCATAAAAATACATATTGCAATCAATTGCAGGTAATAAAAAGCAAAGGAAAGAGAATTGCGTTTTGTCCTAGTTTATCCCTGTATACCTAATGACAATACACTAGAGTCTGCTTTGGTTAGGAATTTTTATGTCCTTGGAAATTTATTTCTATTTCAGTAATTAAATTAGAATTAATGTAAGAATCCAAGCACATGTTAGCAAAATATGCTGCATGTGCAAATATACAGAATTCAAAGACACCTACTTGTTATCTGAGGTACAAGAGCAGACTTACAAAGGGGCAGTGGTGATCCATATCCAGCACACAAGTTCTGCATGAATGGAAATGATGTGTCTGTGCTGACTTGGGCTTCTCACAGAACTGACAAAAGGTATAATCATTGAGACCACCTTTGACAACAAATCCATATTTGCCCCATCGTATTTTTGGTGGCTGCCCTGCAGGTGTAAATGATGCCAAACAAAAGTTGACAAGAGTCCCACTAGCCAAAATGAAGGTTGAAATGGAATGAA
>LPNX010963705.1:84157-150679 GCA_001517045.1 Pseudotsuga menziesii
AGCCCAAACACCACCACCTGCAGTCAGATAAAAATTTGGACTTGTCAAAAGAAAAGAACTTCCAAACATGCTGCCTGCACATTTCAGAAGCTGTGAGCAAATCACATATTCAAACTAAAGAACCAAACATGAAAACATGTTTAAGACAACCTACATAGAAATATTAAATGCTTGCAAAATAATAGCAAACAAAAGGTAAAGACCAAAAGACACCAACATGCAATATGATGCCTGTGTCATCGTAACACGTGAGAACATAAATATTATAGAAAGAATGATACAGAGGACAGTGGGAATGAACAAGCGATCTTGAAACGCAATGCATGCATCAAACCAGTGCTGTCTATGCTGCTTAGACATATTATTTGTAATTGCTCCACACCATCCACATTTAAAAACTGGAGCATAGGATGGAAGTAAGAGACGCAAGCCACATCCCCAGCATTCAGTCTCATAATTTTCTTGTGTCTTCAAACTACAACTTTCCTGCAAGATCATCAGAAATTAGACCATGTAAACCTAACTAAGATACAAAAAATGGAAATAATACAAATAAACTGAAAATACACAAGCTACCAGAGCCCCATTGACTGATTAGTGTGTCCTAACAAGTTTTGTTGTGGTGGTAAAGATCTTTGGTTGTGTCCAACAAGGATAATAGTTC
Organism: Pseudotsuga menziesii; assembly: GCA_001517045.1. Classification (NCBI taxonomy): domain Eukaryota; kingdom Viridiplantae; phylum Streptophyta; class Pinopsida; order Pinales; family Pinaceae; genus Pseudotsuga; species Pseudotsuga menziesii. The sequence goes on from LPNX010963705.1 coordinate 84,822, forward strand.
CATTCTCAAGGAGTAATGGGTATGCGTACACAGGAAAAAACCTCTGCAAGGTGGATGTCTATTATGGGGCTTGGATCCTTTATCACCTATAATAATCATAGTCAGAGCTTTCTTCATACCCTGGTTGGAAGCATTTTCAATTTGCATACTGTCGAGAAGACTTCTCAACAAGAAAATTAGCAGCTCTAATATGGGATTACTGAGAAATACCTACCTTCTGCTAAAAATGTTAAACATAGCATGTTATTCATGATTTTAAAAACCAGTCCTTGAAATTATCTATAACTGAGCCCAGCAGCATTAGGCTATGATAGACTAATTTCTAATTAAAGATACCTCTTGCAGAATGCTCGATTGCTCCATATTTTCTCTCATTGGCAAATAGATGTATGGCCATCCTTTTTAATATAGGTTTTTTAATCTTGTTTTCTGACTCAAACATTCGATCAAAATGTTTGATATTCTCATAAGAAAGTAGTTTGGCTTCTCTCACACATGGCAGATGTCCATCAAACTGTTGCATGGTGGTAAATTGTTATGTATTGCATGCTTGGAAGTGCATATAAAACTTTCACTATTGAAAGTATTCATCAATAGAGACCCAGCATGTAGTGAAGCTTTCAAGAGGTTAGCTTATGAGCATATACTGTCTAAACATTCAGTTATTCAGTGATTCTCGAATCTTCTGTTTCATCCTTGTTGTTGCAGCCTCTGTAGTAATTTTGCTGAGTTTTAAAGTAGGATTTTATAAGGGAAATAACTAAGATATTAATTAAAAAAGGACATATGCTCGTTGACTCTGTAAGTACATGCTCTTTAATAGATAAGTTAACCTCCTTGCTTGAGTTCATTTCTTTTACCAGGCTTTCCATGTTCTTCAGCAAAAATAGATCACTATACATACAGATCCAATTCCTCTGTTTTTGTTGCCCCGGATTTTGAACCTCTGCTACTAGCTCTTGAACAGGATATAGCTCTATAACTCGGTTTCAAACTGTTACTGGGTATCGATCTTTATTATATGATGAATCCGTCCCTGATTGGAGCTGTATATGTTGCTTTCCAACCGATGAAACTAAGCTTGATATCATAAAGCTTGTGAACATACTGATATCTTTTTTGTTGTTGATGATGCTTTGTTTCATACAGATGTGACTGAGACCCTGTTGGTAGAAGTGGATCAAATCTATCATTTGGCTTGCCCAGCATCGCCTATATTCTATAAATATAATCCTGTCAAGGTATGTGGCATGGGGATTAGAAGTAAAAGTTGTTTTATCAGTGTACTCATCAGTTGTTTTCTCTGTACAAATGTACTTATTTTCCTAGTAATAAGGTATTTGACTTATTCAAAAAGATATACGTGTATCAAAATGTTCAAACTGTTTTGGTATTAGTTTTAACCCATAATTTTTTCTAAATCCTAAAATGAAACGTAAGGTGAAAGGCATATTTTAGCTTCCATTTTGTTGTGTAAATTGCTACCTGTCCACTTACATTCATATTTCGTTGCTTTAAGAGGCACTTCCTTCACTTTTCTTTTTTAACTCAATTATAGAAAAAGTCTATATGACGTTCAACAGTTATGGATATTTCTTGCTTTGCAGCCAGAGCCTTGGATGTGTTATGGATTTCAATACATAGCAATGTGTATTCATTGGTTTTAATTAGCCTTGCCACTAAACCAGATAGTACATAACAAAAACTTTCAACAAAGTAATTTCAAGTGCATCTTTAAACCATCATTTAGGAAAATTGATTGTCAGGACACAGCAAATTAGTTGAGTTTGTAAAAGAACTTACATGGTTGCCTTCCATTGTCATGGAATATTTATACAATATCTGTACTCTGTAGCTATAATGTCTATCAACCTAGTGTGAAAATTAAGCCATAATGGGCATGCTTGGTCGCAGACAATAAAGACTAATGTGATTGGCACATTGAATATGTTGGGACTTGCGAAGCGAGTTGGTGCAAGGTTAGTTCTTATAAATACATGCTTGTGAATTTTTCTTGAGACTAGAATATTGTGTTACTTCTTCTTTTTATGCCAATTCTTATACAGGTTCTTGCCTAATAGCCTATATAACAGATCATTATTTTCTTCAGAATTTTGTTGACCTCAACCTCTGAAGTTTATGGTGATCCTCTTGAGCATCCTCAAAAAGAGGAATACTGGGGTAATGTTGACCCTATTGGTAAGTACTGCTTCTGAAATTGAATTTCAATTGAAATTTTACTATCTTCAGTATTTTGCTAAGTAAATATCATTTGACACAGGTGTAAGAAGTTGCTATGTTGAAGGAAAGCGTGTGGCAGAAACATTAATGTTTGACTATCATAGACAGCATGGCTTAGGTGTGCTTGATTGTATTGGTTTATTTTGCACATGTTTCAACCCGAGAGGATGCTTCATGTTTACAACTTTACATGTTCTAAGAAATTTCCAACTTTTGATTTGTATTGTGGATTAGAAATTCGCATTGCTTGAATTTTCAATACCTATGGTCCTCTCATGAACATTGATGATGGACGCGTTGTTAGCAATTTCATTGCACAAGCACTCAGGTATTTGTATTATAGGACATATTCACTGCAAGGGGAAAATATGCCAATTGTCATTTGCAAGTAAAACAGAAGTGTCTCCATTCCATAAGAACTTTTGTGCCACAGTATGCATTACCATGCTATTATTTGCTGATTGGGACTGAGGACTTGATCTGTGAAATGATTTAATGATATCTAATATCTTGTCATGACAATTGACTTCAAGATTTGCAATACCTTGTGGATCAAACATTGGTATTATTATGAATTGCGTTAGTTATGATGTCACATGGACTGGTTATCAGGAAATTTGTCTCTGTATTTAGCTGATCTTGCTTCATTTCTCTTTCCAAGCTACAATTGTTTTTATTTCATATCTTTAATATCATTTAGTACTGTTCTTGTTCAATTAGAGGCCTGGAGTTTGTTTGTTAGACATCCTTATGATCTCTTTTATCAACATGCAGAGGTGAAGAATTGACAGTGCAAGCTCCTGGAACTCAAACCCGCAGCTTCTGCTATGTTTCAAACATGGTGAATTTTCTTTCATCTCTGCATTGGTTCTCTTTGGAAGTTTATGTTACCTTGAAGCTAAATGCATTATCTGATGCTGTAGAATCCTGATCCCGATTTCCATTAGAAACCTTCAATTATGAATTCTTGTAAGTTAGTAGGATTAGTCAGCACTTTTTGTTTCCCCGGCAGTACTGAATGCATAGGGCAGTTACGATCCAACAATTCCACAACTTAGCGGTCTAACATAAAGTAAAGAAAGTAGGAGGCTTCATCAAGTAAATAGCAGCAATGTTCTGCCCAGCCACACATCGTCTCTGAAGCAAGATAAAAAATAAGCAAGCCATGCCGGCCCGTCAATGAAAAAAACTTATTTTCCTAAATGTTATTTTCAATATATAGGACCGGGGGGCAGTGGTGGTTTGGAGGCATAAGAATCCATCTGAGTCGATAAATCTAAGGCAGGAATCCTTGCTGATACTCACGAGCAGTTGATGCCAGAAATAAATTTGTATTTTTTAAAAAAAAACAGTTGTAGCCGTCGGATAAGCGACGGTCATTCTGTCGCATTTCTGACGCTTTCCTTTTGAATACCGTCGCTTTCCCGACGGAATGAAATTTAATTTTTTTTAAAAACATGCCTTCCGTCGGTTAACCGACGGAACTTCTGTCGTTTTTTCGACGATAACATTTTATATCCGTCGCATAACCGACGCCTATGTTTAAAAATTATTATGAATTAGATGTTGAATAACCGACGATTTACATTTAACCGACGGTTGCTTTGATGCCGCTTAACCGACGGTTACTTAAGTGTCGGATAACCGACGCCAAGTTTCCGACGCTTAAAAAAAAATCAAAGTGTCGTACATGCGACAGAGAAGTGTCGAAAATCCGACATGACGGCCGTCGGATTTTTGGTCGAAATGTAGTAGTGTATGTAAGGGATGCAAAGTTTTTGCAGTCTATGTAATGGATGGTAAGGATAAATATAATCAACTTAAAATAGAGGATATACCAATTTTAAAATATTTTAAAGACATATTTCCGGATGAAGTTCCTGGACTACCTTCGAAGAGGGATATAGACTTTACGATTGATCTCATGCGGGGGAGGTACTAGCATAAAAGGCTCCCTATATGATGAATATAGTCGATCTTACTAAACTTAAATCACAATTACAAGAAATAATTTATAAAAAGTACATTCGACCTAGTGTTTCCACTTGGGGAACATCGAGATTATTTGTAAAGAAAAAAGATGGTACTTTAAGACTATGTATAGATTACCGACAATTAACAAACGTGACTATCAAAAATCGATATCCTTTTCCATAGATTGACAATATATTCGATTAGTTTCGGTGGGAAACCATCTTCTTCAAAATAGATTTAAGATTCGCATACCATCAAATATGGATCAAGGATGAAGACATCTTTAATACTGTTTTTAGAACCAGATATGGTCATTACGAGTTTGTCGTAATGCCCTTTGGTTCAACAAACTCCCCTGCAACTTTTATATTCTTAATGAATAGTATTTTTAGTAAATACTTAGATAAATTTGTAGTTGTCTTCATTGACGACATATTGATCTACTCTAAGAATAAGTAAGAACACAAAGAACATCTAAGAATAATTTTGCAAGTGTTAAGAGAACAACAATTGCTTGCTAAGTTTAGCAAGTGCAATTTCTTTAAAGATAGAATCCACTATCTAGAACATGTGGTGTCTAATTATGGAATATCAATCGACCCCGATAAGATTAAGGCTATAACAAAATGGCATGTTCCAAAGAATGTAACTGGCATAAGTTCATTCATCTGGATTACTAGATACTACCTAAAATTCATTGAAGGATTTTCTAAGATAACATACCCCATAACTTCATTGCAAAAGAAAGGTAAGAAATTTGATTGGAGCAAAAAAATATACTGAAAGTTTTAATAAATTAAAACATTTGTTAACCACGGATGCTATCTTAAAACTTTTTGATCATTTTAAGGATTTTTTCATATGCACTGAAAGATGTAAAGAAGGCTTAGGCAGGGTACCAACTCAATAAAACTATGTTGTGGCCTATGAATGTAAGAAGTTAAAAGAACACAAGAAGAATTATGCTACTCATGACCTAGAACTTGTTGCCATCATACATGTGCTAAAAATTTGGCGACACTACGTCATCGAAATAAGATTCTTATTGATATTGGATAACATAAGTATAAAGTACTCGTTTGACAAACATAATATTAATGCGAGACAATCTAGGTGGTTGTCATTTTTAAGCAAATATGATTTCTAAATAAAAAAGTATAAAAAGAAAAGAACATAAAGTTGTGGATGCTTGAAGTCATCACAAAAACTTATTGTATGCTAGCAACAACTATGAATCAGATTTAGAAAATAAAATTCTAAATATGCATAAAATTTTGATAAAGAGTATCGAACATGTAACAGGGATTTCTCCCTTATTGCGTGCAAAAGCACCAGCCTTACATCAATGATACTGTAAGGGAGAGTTCGTGGAAAACTAAAACAATAAAAAAAATTAGTAACAAAAATAAAATATATATATATGAGGGATAAACTAAATAAAATACAAATAAACAAATGTTATACCTTCTTTCTTGTAGAGTGGGCCACCATGGCCATCTGGTAAGTGGTCCTCCTCTCCACAGGTTGGTTCTCCAGGTGGGTACGGAGAATGTCTTGGTGTACTAAGTGGGTATGGTATGACAATGGGATGGTGGAAAAAAAATTATGAATACCTGAGATCCAAAGGTGTCCCAGCGTACTTAGGAAAATGGAAAAAAGGCATTTTGGGAGAGCCCTTCACAATGTATTTATAGAATGTATATACGGTTTTTTGACCTAATGTGGTTACCCGTGGTAGTTTTTGACCCATGGTATTTTACTATGGTTTTCTTTATTTTAGGGTTTTTGACCCCTTTTTGGAGATAGTGAAGGTAAACCATAGTAAACAATAATGATTCAGACCATGTTTTGTGGAAATACAATTGTGAAGGTTAAAAGTAAGGGAAACATGGTAAGAATATGATGTATGTATGGGGTTTAGGCCATGTAGAGCTAGGTGAACAATATTTTGTGTTAACATATTTCCCCTTGATGTGTGAGGGAAGGAGCTCATCGTATGGTCGATGGACATCATAGGATCATGGGAATAGTGGAGAGACTAGAGAGATCTCTAGAGAAGTGGAGCTTCCTCGTTCGAACCATGGTGGCTTTTGGCTTTTATTAATGGTTCCCAACAATGGGTGATATACAAATAATGTGTGGCATGCATATGCATGAGGTGGGCATATCCATGCTTGTAACAATGTCAAAAGAATAAATAATGGGATCAAGGCTCAAAAACATGGGAGTAGGCCAATACATATACAAATAATGATACATAATGGTGGCCTCAATAGGAGGCTGAATACAATGTTGATCTGAAGAACTAATACATAGGAAGAATGGAATTCTTATTGAATTCAATATCATCATGATTGATGCTCTATTGGATGTACATAACTGGAGGGACTTAATGACTGAGAGTTAGAATATTTGTGGTACAATATGCAGCATCAGGTACTAGATATACATGGAAGCACAACACTGGAGGCTCTCGAACACTGTCAAAATGTAGCCTAGAAATCACAAGGGACATGAACTGTATGGGTCCCATAGTAGACTCACAAATGTGCTAGAGTTAGATGACAATTGGGGTCTTCGACCAAATACTGAACGGACCAATACCCTGTACGAATCTCAATGATGTGATGATGTAGCTAGATTCGAGCATGTGAGACACAACCATTCCAAAAGGAACTAATGACACCTCTCAAGTGGTCCAAGCAACTCATCAATGAGGTGGACAAAACCAATATACAAGGACCTCTAGTTCTATCCTATGGAATAGATGTGTGGATGTCAATGGAGGGAGACCTACAACTAATCAAGGAAATGATGTGTCCTTGAAGAGAAGCACAAGGGGGAAAACCAAAGACGTGGGACAATATGGGACTGACACACTGGATGGGGGAACAGAGGTAGGGGAGTACAGGGGACTCAAACCTCCTTTGTTCAGAGTAGGATGGTAGGGATGACTAGGAAGCAAATGAAACAGAATCATGGGAGAGGGATCATAGTTGTAATACATGGAATGTAACTGCAAATGGTAAACACCGAGGGAGGTAAATGGACTAGTAATATCCAGGGGTTCTAAGGAAGACTCATCGCAGATTAATCTGAACAAAGGTGACCCAATTGGGGGAAGATGAAAAATTGTGATATGTGGGGTGGCTCCTAAAGACACCTAGTATGACACAATCTCATGGATTTTTAGCGAGCCGAAGAAATTAAATGCTTAATGATGTTTTCAATTTTAGAGAGTCTAAAAATAGGAAGAAGACTCTAGTGTGGTCTATTCTTTGTATGTAGTCTCCTCATCCTGAAAAAGGATAAACATGTACGAAGGAGAGTTCTCCCAAAATTTAGGGAAGGAATACTTCTTTACCGTTGGTAGTCCAATTAGTCTGAAAAACCCATACTGACTGGACGGTCATTTAAATATTTTTACAAGCATGAACGAAACCAAGTTTGCTCATAAATATTTTTTTGATGAGAAGGCTGGAAAAGAGCTTAAAGACAACCCATAATGATATTTTTCATAAAGTATGGTCCCAATGTCCGAGAAAGCATAAAAGGATGCAAAGGGAAACGTTCTTGGCTTGAGTGTTCCAACATGGTCGTTTTCTTATGATAGTCTACATAGTCCGAAAAAGGAGATAAATGAGGCTACAAAGCCGCCCTTTCAAATACTTTAACGAGCGTGAAAAGAAGCAAGCGTGCTAGACAACATTTCAATTATTTTAGGATTCAGAAAAGAGCTTAATAGAAACTCTATAACTGTCAATAAAGCAAGGGGGAAGTGTTCGATATATGGAAAGAGGTTATGTTGTGAACATGGCTGATGGGAAACAATGAAGAACATTGATGGGGCCCCCTAATGAGACGATGATGGCGGTCAAAGATGGCCAATTATGCAGTATGGCTAGAGCGAATGGCTCGTGAACATGCCAATACATGCCATGGGAGATTCATGTGATGGCACACAAATCAGGGTGACTTCTGGAAAAAGGTGCAGAAAATCATCATGAGAACATGAAACGAGGGTATTGTCAAAAGATAGAGGGAAGAAACCTGAGCCCAATGGTGCAAACAACATCTCAAATAGATGTTGGATGACTCTATGGTGCATGAAAGAAAGCCTGACCAAATAGAGGCCTATGGGTATGAAGCTAGCTCAATGTACAAGGTGTGATTCACGTGGTGGCACATAAATATAGGTGACTCTAGGAAATGGCTCGAAGAATGTAGGAAGGGAGGAAGTCTAATACAGGTCATCTCTTCACTTGAGAGCATTTTACATAATGGTGGGAGCTTCCTATCCTCATAGAGGATGATCCATATGTGAGCATGGACTACCGAGGAGATCCCTGAGACACCTTGACCTCTAGTACAGGTCTAGGAACTTGCTAGTATGCTAACATGGTGGTAACTCTATCATACATGTGACAGATTGTGTATGTGTATACGTGGGGCCACACCCTCCAGTGGGCTACCAGCGACGTAGGGGTAGGGTGGATATGTTAGATCCACCCTCGCACATGCAAATGATGTGATGAAGTTCTACAATGGACTCACTGCAACTAGACATGGAGAAACTACTGGAGGGGGGTCACCGACTCGTGATAAAAACAATGTAAAACAAAAAATATAAACTATGTGATAGAGGTCAATATGGTGACTCACTCTAGGCATAGAACCTCCAGCGAAGGAAATTGGCCTTACCATTGAGACTCTACAATTGGCACAGAGTACATGGAGGGGGAAGATTTAGGATTGACTGAACTTTCAAAGGATCAACCACAATCCCTTTGTGGGATACGATAAACCCATGTAAACACCTGAAAGGGACACAAAACACACACTTGAGAGGGTTCAAGTGGACATTATACTTGTGACATCGCAAGAAGACTTGCCGTTAGTCACATAGATGCTGGGAACACTTCCCAGAGAGAGTCATGAGGTCATCTAGGTAAAACTAAATGATATGGATAAGGTTATAGAAGAAAAACTTCATGGCCCACTGAAAGGTGGCTCCAACATTTTTAAGGACAAATGGATTATGGCATAACTTGATACACAAACGTGCCCTAGGGGGTTGTGAAAGCCACCTTGTGTTGGTCTTCTTTCCATATTTGAATTTGGTTATAACCGAAAAAACTATCCATGAACGAAAAAGACTTCATGTCTAGCATACGCGTGAATGATCAGGTCGATGAACGGAGTGGGGAAATTGTCCATGGGACATGCCAAGTTCAAATCATGAAATTTATTACAGAAACGAATGGTACCCTGTTTTTTATTAATGGTAACATGATTGGAAACCCAAGTGGTATACGCAATGGGGTATATGAAACCTGGTTTATGCAGTTTTTCGATCTCATCTTTGAGAGAAGGATCCTTGGAGGGGTGAATGTGTCTTTGTTTCTGGCAAACAAGTGCCACATCAGGCCAGGTGTCGATATGATGTTTGACGATGGATGGATCAGGCCTAGGAATTTTGGTATATGACCAAGCGAAGTAACTTCTTCATGGGAGTAAGAGAATCCGAGTGTAATATATTCAATGACCTCAGCGTTGGTTGATATGTTGATCTTTATGGTTGGAGAAATGTTAGCCATATTACCCTATTCAAAGGCGTTGGGTGTCTGAATGGGGTTCTTGAACTAGTCAACTTTTACATGGATGAAGTCTTTGTCCTCAACTGAGTACTGATCCGACAATGAAAGAGGTTCATCGGGAATAAAGAATGAGCAATGATACATATCATCCCAAGGGTACTCAAGAGATGACAGAGCTTCAAGGATTTCCTCATCATTGCTAAAACAATGTGTATATAGATCATAGGGATCCTCTATGTCTGATGGAATGGAAGGACTAGCGGAACTGGAGATCATGTATATGGTGTTGGTTGTGTCCGAGGAAGAAATCGAAGGGTTGATCTCCTCAAAAATAGTGATTTTAGACTCATGACATTGTTTCCATAGGTTGCGAAGGGATGGCCGATACTCGGGCATGTCGGGGCAATGGTGAGAGTAGTGACCATACAAACCACAAATTACACAATGGTGGTTGGTTCACAATGACTTATTATTAACCTTTGACGGATCTAGGACGGTGACTACTGGAGTTCCATCAGATGTATCCAAAGAGTCCATGTGGGTGCGAAGGAAAGGAAACTATAGGCGTATTTGTGTCGCATGACCTGGGATATTGCACAATGCACAAGGGGGAGCCGGATGAGGTTGAGTCATTGATATGGTGGCCTTGACCCTGGTATTCTTTGGAGGAGGAGGGGTAGGCTTGGATATGGGAAGAGTCTTTGATTGACCAGGAACTGGGTGTGACACCATCTCAATGGGTTGGATGGGAGTCAACACAACTTGGAAAGTCAGGGGTGGGGTGGATGGATCGAGGTACCACACAAGAATTCCCAAAGTAAAATTTGGTAAGTTTAGAGTAGCCATGATAGGCTTCCTCACAATGCCTGATGCTGGAAATAAGAAGTGAATCATGTGGATCGGGAGTGAACCCCAATAGTTCCTCGGTGACTGATGTTGAGGTTGTGAGTGAGGTTGTGATGTAGTCTGAATGGTTCTAGATGTTATAGTACACAAATCCGATACTTCAGTCAATGTAGGAAGAGGTGGAAAGAAAAAAAAGGTGTCTTCCATAGGAGTGTTGGAAAACAGGACCAGGCCAATAGAAGAGAAGGATAGAATGGACATGCTATCAATGGTGGAGCTGATAGTTGGAAGGATGTGTTCCAACATGGCCGGACCCTTAGGATCATAGTATGTTAACTTGTCAACAATTACGATCTTTCCATCGTGAGGGAAAATTAGTAGTAGAAATACAGTAGAGTCCATGGCTTGCATGGCATACATGTAGCTACATTTGAAGAGGATTTTATAGTCAAGTTTGGAATTGACAACCACAATGTTAATAAACAACGCTTTACCAGCTAGCTCAACAGGAATGTTCGTTATAATTCCCTGTGGCTGAGTGGAGGGATCATCGTAAGCACGGAGAGTGGTGGTAGGAGGTTGAAGGGTAGGGGACCTAAGTTTCTACTAAATTGTGGTTTACATGATGTAGGTGAAGGCCCCTTCATCAATAATGCATCAATGTATAACCAAATTCTAAATTGAGATCGAAACCTGGAAGTCAAAGGTAGATGGAATCCTAGGTTCTCCTTGATCCAAGTTGAAGGTGATCAACCTGGAATCAGAGGGATCAATGACACCTAGACAAACAACAACGGTTTATGTTGTGTTGGTCAAGTTTAAAAGACTTCCAAAGTGGACATGCTTGTAGGATATTGGGCCAAGTCATCAACTATGCTATAGTTGAGGGAAGCTCTGGCAGTAGCATTTTTTGTGACATGACGTATATTGAATCATGGGGCTCTAGATGCCCCATCTGTGGGGGGTCTTAGTTAGTGTAGAGACATGTCAGCACTGGTAGAGTTAGATGTCATTGAAGGGTCAGTGGTTTCTGTGGTGTATCCATACATTAGAGGAAATTTCAACTCAAAATGGGCCTTTTAACTCTAATGCAAATTCCATGTCATCATGTGTAAGCCAATGAAATTGATTTAAATTTGAAATACCGTATAGGTCTTAAACACCTTTTTAATATAAATTTGGGGATAGGTATCATAAAAAAAAACTACTTTTTTTATTGTATTTTCGACATATATCCCTGTGTTTTTACTCAAATTTCAATCAGGAGAGCTCGTTGGATGCGAAATTAAATTATGCATCCAATGAGTACCCACTCGACATACGTTTGACGGAACTCGCTACCCCAAAAACAAGAAATACCTGAAAAAACATGATGATGATGTCATCATCACATTTTTTAGGTATTTCTGGTTTTCGGGGCAAAGGGGTCCGCAAAAGTACACCGAGTGGGTACCTGTTGGATGCGGAATTTAACTCCACATCTAATGAGCTCTCCCAATCGAAATTTGACTAAAAACAAGGGGATATATGTCGAAAATGCAAACAAAAGTAGTTTTTTTCTTTTCTTCCTCCAAAATTAATAAATATTATTTTATTATTTTAACTATTATTTTATTAAATTTTTTTAGGAGGCCCATTTTGAGTTAAAATTTCCTCTAATGCTGGTTGCACCGATTCTGGAGGTTGAATTCTGATGACCATCTCATGAGGTGATGGATACCAACCTCAAGAGCTAGGGCCAAGGGTTGGGTTGCAACCATCCCTTGGTGTGGTAGGGGGTTTTGGAGCACCAACGGTGGAGGAACTGGTGGTGCTAGGTTTGGCTGAGCTGGAACAGTCATGTTTGGATCACGTTGTTGGTCATTTTGAAGGAGTTGTTGGACACAGGCCATGTGGGGACCAAACTTAGTGTAATGTGTTGATGTATTTGTAACTTCGTAATGTATTCATCCATATTTCTTATGTATTGTAACCCAATGTTTATTCCAGGATGTATTTGTGATGTACTTGAGTCATGTCATACCCCGATGTTTATTTTGGGAAGTGTCTATAATGAGAAAGGAATGTCAAGTCATTGTGGGTAACCCTCCTATTGGTCAAGGGTTAAAGTCCCCACAGTTATGGGGCCCTTGGGTTATTAGACTATTCTAGTGAAGTCGCCCCTAGGTGATTCATTGTAAGTTGAGGCAATAGTCCCCACCATTTTGTTACCCTCCTATTGGTTGGAGGAGGCAAAGTCCCCACAAGTGGTGGGGCACTAGGATTATTAGACATTCCTAGAGATGTTGGCTCTAGTAAGTAATTGTTAAGTGAGGCCAACATGATGGAGTGGGTTCCAAGTGAATGGAAGAATATAAATAGAGAGTGAGTCTTTCTATTTAGGACACACACACTCACTCACTGGGGCACATGAGTGAGAGAGGAGAAGCTCTCTTAGTGTGAGAGAGAGAGACTGCTGCTGTCAGGAGATCATTTTACTGTTTTTTGGTTTTACCTTTGTTGTTGATTCTATCTCTGAGGAAGTTGCGGGGGTTTCTCCTTTATGGTTTCCTGGAGGAAAATTCTTCATGTCTCTTGTCTCTTGTGTTGTGCTTGTGTTTTATTTTTGTGCATGTTATTCTCTTAGTTAAAGATCCTAAGATCATAATGATAGCTTGAATGATAAAAATCTAACAAGGAATCAGCGCTAACCTGAGAAGAAGATATTATGCAGCTGTAGAAGCTAGGGATTATTACTTTTTGGGTCTCTCTCCACAATCCATCAGTAAAATTTGCTAGGATGACTCTCCATTGAAGGGCGCATCTTTCTGTCGAAGCGGAATTCGATTCCGAGCATTTTCAGTTTTCAGTGCGGAAATTAGGGCTTTCTATAGAACATGAATTTTTGAGTGATCCTGGAATAGGATTGATCTCCTCATCAAAACCAAAGTTTAGAGACCTGGATCAAGTTTTTTGGTTGGGTGAAACTTCGGCAAAGTCAAACCCTAGTTTGACCCCGAGCTAGAAAAACCCTAAATACCAAAAACAACTAAGTTTTGGTACATTCGCTATGTCCCAAGATTGGAGAAGGTTCAGGCACTGAACATTTCAGATCCCAAAGCTAAAATCCTGATTTACCCTGTGTCCAAACGTCAGCCTCAGATTTACTATATTCGGGGAGATATGATCTCTCCAAGTTAGGGGTCCAGCCTCTTCCAGAATTCATCCCTAAACTGGACACCTGGGGAGAATTTCTATATCGTGGGCTACACAGGTCCAAATGATATTTTGGAAGCTGTTCCAGAAAGGGAATGGACTGCAATTTCTGTGGTCCATGATTTAGAATTAGAAGATGAACCAATGACACATGGCAGTCTATACAACTTCACTGTTTGGAACAGTCTTGTAACAGGTCACCTTGGGAAAAGGACCAAAAGTCCCAATTGGTGAAACCAATTCTGATGATACTTGTGGTGTTGAAACAAAGACATGCGAGGCTACCTTAGTGAAAAATTTCAGACACATAGGAGCAGTAATTTCATAGATACCGCAGAAACAGCAAGAGGCATTTCAGTAAAAGAAAGTGGAAAACTAGGGCTTCATGTTCCATGAACTTCCCTCCACTATTTTCAAAAAAGGAGTACATTGGAAAGCTCCATTTGAAGAGATCTATATTTCTATCCAATCAGATATGGAATATTCTAAGTTTTGAAAATTAGGGTCTCTGTGACAAACCCTAGATCAGCCAGCTCTGGAACTAGGACGGACACCTCAAAACAACAAGATCTAATCTTTCGTTATTTTCATTTGAGGTTCTCATTTCAAAGTGATATATCACATCAGCTTGATGAAAATATTTGGAAAGTTGACAACTTCCAAGCCTGGAAGTATATGATCTCTCTAAATAAAATGGATTGGACACCTACATGAGTCTAGAGGTTCCAGTTCCAGAGGGAGATGAGGCTAGAATCCTTACACAAGAAGAACTTGGTCAAGGCCAAGAATATCATTGTTGATTCAGTCACGAATCAACTTGTACTACAAGTGTCTTCCTTAAAGACACCCAAGATGTTTGATTCCTTGACCAAGCTATTTGAAGGGAAGAATAGAAATCGAAATATGACCTTAAGAAACCAATTGAAGAATGTGAAGATCCAGAATGTAGAGACCATGCAGTCATACTTTACAAGGCTCTCTCAAATCAAAGAACAACTTGTAGTAGTCAAAGAAGAAGTGAAGAATACAGTAGTGGTGATGTCCACCTTGAATGGCCTCCCAGGATCATGGGATTCATTCATTCAAGGAGTGTGTTCCAGAAGGAATTGATTACTTTCAGCAGACTCCGAGAAGAAGAAGAAGCTCGACTCAAAAGACGAAAAGAGAAGATGGGAGAAACTGAAGATCAAGCTCTCACCATACAAAGAAGATCCCTCAAGCGATGAGGAATATGAAGAACTCAAATCTTGAATAATCTCTTATCCACCTTAGAATTTGGATAAGAAACGATGATATTATGAATGAAGAAGATGATGAAGATGAAGGCTCAAGACTCTAGTCTACCCATGAAACAAATAAAGATAAGTATTTAATTGTCATTTCATTGTTTTGTTATGCATTTGTTTATATTCAGTTAATGTGTTATGCATGATAGAATGTTTGCATTAATGACAGTATACTACTAATATCCATGTGATCGGTAAGTAGCTCATGGTGCTATACAAATCTCCATTGCTACTTATCTAGAATGAAACCTCTTTGTTGACATATTGGATTAATGCACAATCTCAATGTTGTCCTGGTAGAGATGGAAGGCATCTAGAAACGTTTCTGTGAGATATGGATGAATGTTGTATTGGCTAAGGTAGCTGCATGATCATATATTTATGCATAAGTATTTTCCAGTATGAATATTCCTTATGAAATGTTTCTAACCATACAAATGCATTTGACTTGTAGGAAAGACCGCATACATAATCACTTGCAAGCAAAGAAGGATAAGTTTGTTCCGAAGAACAAGTGACGGCATTTCAAAATGAAGAATAATATGACGAATACACCGACATCATTGATGCAGAACCTTCAAGCTATGATGAATTCCAGTTCAAGAAGAATGATGTCTAGGATGCAGTATCGATACATGAAGGGAAGTTCATAGTTCCATCATGCAATAGATGGAAACATCGTGGGATCCAAAGCAATATTCGTAGCACAAGGCTTCTCACGAAAAGAAGGCCTAGACTACGAAGAGACATTTGCAACCAGTAAGAGTTTAAACACATATATGATGAGCTTGATGAAGATCTTAACCTTCGCTACAAGTTTGAAGATACAAGTCTATACACTAGATGGTCACATAGAATATTAGTAGCATAGGAAGCTACTTGTCACTCCGGTACAGAATGTTTTAGTGCATAGAGTACGGAAGACAGAGGGAGTATGATGCTCTTCTTCAGAGGGAGTGACTGCATAAGATCTAAGGTTCGACATGGTATGATAGGATGGATAGATTACTAATGACTCTAGGCCTTACTGAGAGTAAAGCATATTCCAACCTTTGCTTCAAGGTTGAAGGCAGAAGACCAGTGATGCTCCTATTATGTGTCGACACACTATTTTCTAGGCATGGAGGTGTGGACAAGGGAAGTATGCAGTAGAGATCCTGAATAGGTTCAGGATGATGGAATGCATGACCACACCTATGGCATCAAACCTAAAGTTGTTAAGTGATGCTTCATCAAAGATGGTTGATGCTATGATGTATCGTCAGATGATTAGGTCCTTGATGTATCTGACGAACACGAGACCAGACATTTGCTTTGCTGTCCACACCTTGAGCCAGTTCTTGATAGATTCGAGACATGTTCACTTGATTGCTGCAAAGCATATTCTGAGGTACCTAAAGGGTACAATTGATTATAGGCTCAAGTACGATATGAATCAGAAGATTAACCTAGAGGGTTATGTTGATTCAGATTGGGCAGGAAATGCCATCGATAGGAAGAACACTTCAGGGTGTTGCTTCAATATGGGATCAGGTGTGATCTCTTGGTTTAGCAGGAAGCAATCCTGTGTGGCACTGAGTACAACTGAAGCAGAGTATGTCACAGCTTGTTTATCTAGTTGTGAGGCAGTATTGCTATGAAGGCTACTGTCGGATTTATTTGATCTCCAGATGGATGCTACTTGTATACATTGTGACAACCAGAGTTGCGTGAAGTTGTCAAAGAATCCAGTGTTCCATGACAAGTTGAAGCATATCGAGATCAAGTATCACTATATCAGGGTTATGGTGCATAGGGGAGTAGTGAAGCTCCAGTATGTTGCGACGGAGGAACAGATAGTTGATGTATTGATAAATCCATTGGCTAGGCGGAAGTTTGAGTACTTCAGAGAGAAGCTTGGTGTTCTCCAAATCGAGGTTTCCTCCAAGGGAAAGTGATGAGACCCATAGACATTCTGACATGGTGAGAGGATTAGTTCCTTCCATGGTCAGATGTAAGGGTTGAGCCATTCTGTCATGGTGAGAGGATTGGTTCCTTCCATGTCAAATATGAGTGCTAAGATCCATAGCCATTCTGACGAGTAGGTTAGATATAAGGGTTGATCCATTCTCTCATGGTGAGAGGATTGGTTCCTTCCATGTCATATGTGAGTGCTGGCCATTCTGTCGAGCAGGACAGATGTAAGGGCAACTACCATTCTGGGAATGGAGGTACCTGGTCAGTTACCGAGAAAACTTAGTCTAGGACTGAGAATCCATTCTGATGTGATAGAGGGATGTGTTCCCACTTGATCAGATGTAAGGGCTGAACCATTCTGTCATGGCTAAAGGATTAGATTCCTTCCATGTCAGATGTGAGTGTTGACCATTCCGACAAGCAGGTCGGATGTAAGGGCAACTGCCATTCTCTAGGATAATGGAGGCACCTGGTCAGTTATCAGGTAGCTTAGTCAAGGACCGGGGGCCATTCTGATGTGACTATAGGATTGGTTCCTATAAGATCATATATGAGTGCAAGCCCTTCCATCATTGTGTCCAGGATGTGTTCCAGCCTAGATGGATGTAAGTGGAAATCCCTTTCATCATTGTGGTAGGATGCGGTTCCAACTTGGATAGAAGTACAAAAATATTCCATCATTGTGGTAGGACGTGGTTCCAGCCTGGATGAATGTAAGTGCAGAACTCTTACATCATTCTGTGCAGGATGTGTTCCATCCTGGATGGAAGTGTGGAAATCTTCCATCATTGTGTGCAGTATGTGTTCCAGCCTAGATGGAAGTACGAAACTCTTCCATCATTGTGTGCAGGATGTGTTCCAGCTTGGATGGAAGTGTGGAAATCTTCCATCATTGTGTGCGGGATGTGTTCCAGCCTAGATGGAAGCATGGAACTCTTCCATCATTGTGTGCAGGATGTGTTCCAGCCTGGATGGATGTCAGAGTTGTGCCTTTCTGACAAGTAGGTCAGATATAAGTGCTAAATAAGACCTACATAGAGGCTAGGCCTACAACCAGCATCAAAAAGGGCTGGCTCTGTAGAACTTCCTATGATGCGAAGAATCATGAAATAGCACCTGTGATGATCCAGATCCAGTGAAGATGATGCATCAATAATGATCCAGATCCAGTGAAGATGATGCATCAGTGATGATCCAGATTTCCTAATGATGTCTAATGATGATCCAGATCGAGTGATGATCTAGATCCCATGATGATGTCCAGTGATGATCTAGATCGAGTGATGATCTAGATCCAGTGATGATGTCTAATGATGATCTAGATTGAGTAATGATCTAGATCCAGTGATGATGATGATCCAGATCGAGTGATGATCCAGATCCAGATGAAGATGACTTGAATATGAGGATGACTTGAAGATGAAGATGATGAGAACTCAATGATGATCCAGATGATACAGAGAAGAAGACTTGTGCTCATAAATTGTGTCGAGAGAATACTTCCTAGTTAAGAGGGAGTGTTGATGTATTTGTAACTTTAGAATGTATTCATCCGTATTTCTTATGTAGTGTAACCCGATGTTTATTTCAGGATGTATTTGTGATGTACTTGAGTCATGTCATACCCTGATGTTTATTCTGAGAATTTTCTATAATGAGAACGTCATGTCAAGTCATTGTGGGTAACCCTCCTATTGGTCAAGGGTTAAAGTCCCCACAGTTATGCGGCCCTTGGGTTATTAGACTATTCTAGTGAAGTCGACCCTGGGTGAGTCATTGTAAGTCGGGGAAATAGTCACCACCATTGTGTTACCCTCCTATTGGTCTGTGGCTAGGGTTTTACCCCTAGCTTATGCGAATGAGCACCTACTAAGGAGAAGGGACTCTTTAGTAGCAGTTCAGTAAGTGTAAATTAAAATGCTAAAATATAAATATAAACTACTCTAAACATGTGCATGAAACAGAAAAACGAGATATAAAAAATGGTTTTTTGTATTAATATTCCCTCCAATGTGAAGGTTGGTGAAGCCCTTTGCAGTGATCCAAGAGGGTTTCTCCAAGCTCCAACTTGCTCCTTCTCTTTCTCCAATGGTGGAAATGGGCCAAAAGGGGCTCTCAAGGTGAAAGTAGCTCAAGGGTGAGCTAGGGTTTCAAGAGCTATTTTGGCAGAGTGAGGGTGCTTATGATTGTGGATGTGAAATAAGGGGTCTCCATCACCTATTTATAGTTTTTCAGTGGTGGAGTGCTGGCCCATGGTTTTGGAAACCATATGGTTTAGGGCAGCTGTATAGGGTTTTTTCCTCCTTTTCCTCATTATTTTATATTTTTTCTTCCCTTTTTAGGCTTTTTGATGGTTTTATGGCCTTTTGGAGGCTTTTTAGTGGGATTTTTGCTGTTTTAGAGGAATTTTGGATATTTTTGGAGGAAAAAAGGGGTTTTTAAGGGAAATATGGTAGAAAAATCGACAAATGAGCCATGTAGTGGGGTAGATGAGGTAGTGAACACTTTTTGGGTGTTAACATGGTCGGAGGAGGCAAAGTCCCCATAAGTGGTGGGGCACTAGGGTTATTAGACACTCTTAGAGATGTCGGCTATAGTAAGTAATTGTTAAGTGAGGCCAACATTATGGAGTGGGTTCCAAGTGAATGGAAGAATATAAATAGAGAGTGAGTCTCTATATTTAGGACACACACACTCTCTCATTGGGGCACATGAGTGAGAGAGGAGAAGCTCTCTCAGTGTGAGAGAGAGATACTGCTGCTGTCGGGAGATCATTTTACTATTTTTCGGTTTTACCTTTGGTGTTGATTCTATCTCTGAGAAAGTTGCGGGGTTTTCTCATTTATGGTTTCCTCGAGGAAAATTCTTTGTGTCTCTTGTCTCTTGTGTTGTGCTTGTGTTTTATTGTTGTGCATGTTATTCTCTTAGTTAAATATCCTAAGATCTGAATGGTAGCTCGAATGATAAAAATCTAACATAATGACCATAGGTGTTGTAGATAGCACACATATGGTTGTTCTGTAACTGTGGGTTCTTCCTAGGACAATTGAGACACTGGGGATTCTTTGCAGGTGCTTCGACACCGTTATTATTTGGAGGGTTAGTGTGTTGCCCCCCTCCCTAGGGATGATTATTGCCTCACTTTTTTCCTCGCTTGTTCTTTCCCTACCCTTGTTGGTTATTAGGGGCAGGTTGGTTAGGAAGGTTTTGCTGAGCATAAACATGTCCTATAGATACTGGAGAATTTGAGGCTAGAGCTAGAGCAGGTTACACAGGTGGTATATAATAGACTGTGGGAGCTGGAGGGGTTACAACACCGATAGCTTGGATAGAACATGATTCTGTCAAACAAGTCATCCCATGGACATGATGAGTTGGTGCGGGAGGTGCATAGGAGGAGGTGGCTCTGGACGGAGCCATCATACGTGAGCAATTGGTGGCAAAAATGGGTTGGGAAACATGATGGATGTTACCTGGTTGTTGTGGTATCATGGGAGATGTTGCATAGAACCAGGGGTTCTTTGTGATAGAGATAATGACTCCATCAGCGGCTTGGGATTCCCTTGACGTATCACGACGAGAGGTGTCAGCTCAGGGATCATCAAGTACGATGGTATATAAGTACCCATATTGGGCATAGATTAAGCTAATTTTTTGAGCCTTTAGGATGGACCCCTCCTCAATTTGGGGTCGCTTAGAGGCAACGTCCTTGGCTATGGGTAGGAGAAAGGTTTTCATAAACCAGTCAAGGAAGATCCTATCATCCAATTGGATCTTGCACAAGCTACGTCAACATCGCCATTCATGGATGTGATCTGTAATGTGGGTAGCTATGGTTTGACCGTAGGATAAAAGGATCTCCACTCCCTCGTCATGTCAGAAGAATAGTAAAAGTATTGGAGGAACATGGAGGCTAGTGAAGAGAAATCGGGGTAAGCGGCATGAGGCAGATCAATGTACCATTTGGCCGTAGCACCCGTAAGTGTGCTGGAACAACCTCAATATAATAGAGTCATCCATGATGTTGTTCAATTAACCCCACAAGTGGAAAGACATGATGTGGTTCTGTGGGTTCTCTCCCGCTTTTCCCTCAAACTTTGGGATGTTTGAGGGAATTTTTGTAGGCATGGGATGCCAGTGTGTTTGATGATTGATGGGGTCATTTGTTAACGTTTCCAAATTTGGCAATGTAATACTAGCAATGAAAGGTAGGATAGACCTAAGGTTAGCTCGAGAAGGACCAACAATGGTTCCGGTGGCTGTGGGAATGTAGTTCCTATGTATGACTCAAGGGTGGTGAGTTTGACTTCCCATAGCAGGAATGGTTGGAATGAATGTGGAAGGGGAAATTCCCCTAGGTATAAAAGGTGGTATGGTAGGAACCATGGTAGCTGGTGTTAGTCCACCACTAGTGGGTAGCATATGAGCTATCATGTTTGAAGTGGTGATGGCCCCACTAGTAGGGATACCCGTGATGATGGGTGGAAAGGACATAGGTCCATTGCCCGCTATCCCTCTGTGGAAGAGATATCGATGCACACCATCCATGGGGATAAATGGGGTAGTGAACAAAGTGGGTTCAGATTGGTAGGAATATGAATTGGACTCGAAGGTTGTGTGTGGATATTAGGGTGATGAGTGATGGAGAATATAGATTTGATGGTGATGATTCAAAGAACCAAACTGAGGGGTGTTCCACCTAAGAGGATAGGAATAACATGGTGGAGTAATGATGGCTTAGTGTAGTGATGGGAAATGAATATGGCTCCCGGATTTAATCGACTTCCTAGTGGTTCAAAAGGATTCACTCAGGCCACCAATATTTCCTGACGACTTGTACATTGGGGGAGTACCCCTCACTCCATGGATTAGGTAAAACTGATAACCGCGTTTCCACAAATGAAATCTCTTGGTTTTCCTCACAGGTGGGAACTAGTCAATCTGGTGGGGGTCATTTCCCTTTTTTCTTCGAAGGTCCTCTCAATGGCCAGCTACTTCGAGGTTCTTGTGGTACTCCTCACAATTGTTTTTAGGGATATGCCCAAGTATTTCCCACATTTAAGAGGATGGGTTTTATACCCCAATCCAAATGTTATTATGTTAATTTATTATTTTTAATTTCTCTGCTCGGGGTCATGAACCGAGCGTGTTCACTTAATGGTGTGAGTGTGTTTGCATTTATATGTAATTTACTTCAAATCTTGAAATAAATGAGTAACAAGTGGTTTTTTGCAGGAAACCAGCAAGGAGTTGTAATAGAGAAGGCATGGACAGAAAAACAGGTCTTGACAGAGGGTGGGACAGGCAAGGGTATAAACCAGGCATAGAAAAGAGACTGTAACCCAATTTTTGCACCTCTCGATGGAATAGGTGTGATCTAGATCGCATAGAATGGAAAGGAAAAGGAAATATGAACAGGAAACAGTCAAGTCACACAAACTGGGAAGAGAGACGCGACTGGGCCTCTCGGAAGAGGGTCACAGGTGTGAATGGGGTCGCTCCGTCAACCGGGATGGGCACGATCTAGCTCTGTGAGCCAGGTCATGAATATCTAGGCTAAGGTTACGACATAGGTCATGCTTATCGGTCGAAAATGAGCATTTGAGTCATGGCTTCCAGCATGATAGGTACGAATGGTGTCGAACAGGAAATAACCAAAAAGACAGAGCCGACAGAGGCCGAGGGGGTAGGGCATTGATGATGTGAAGGTTCATATCGGCCACATGGGGGCCTGATCAATGACGAATGAAGATAGAAACTGAAGACAAACCTGTAGCAAGCCTACAAAAATGGGGATCCGAGGGGATCGACCAATGGAGTCACCAAAATTGTAACAAGGATTTCTCCCTTGTTACGTGCAAAAGCAGCATCCTTACATCAATGGGACTGTCAGGGAGAGTTCATGGAGAACTAAAACAATAAAATAGATTGGTTAATATATATATATATATATATATATATATATATATACACGAGGGATAAACTAAATAAAATACAAATAAACAAATATTATACCTTATTTCTTGTAAAGTGGGACACCGTGGTCGTCTCGGAAGTGGTCTACCTATCCATAGGATGGTTCTCCAAGTGGGTATGGATAATGTCTCGACGTACGAAGTGGGAATGGTATGTCAATGGGATGGTGGCAAAAAGTTGTGTGAATACCTGAGAGCCAAAGTTGTCCCAACATGTTCATGAAAATTGAAAAAAGGTATTTTGGGAGAACCCTTCATAATGTATTTATAGAATGGATCTATGTTTTTTTGACCCAATGTGGTTACCCATGGTATTTTTTGACCCATGGTATTTTCCTATGGTTTTCTCTGTTTTAGGGTTTTTGACCCCTTTTTGGAGAGAATGAAGGTAAACCATAGTAAATAATAATGATTTGGACCATTTTTTATGGAAATACAATTGTGAAGGTCACAAGTAAGGGAAATATTGTAGAAATATGATGTATGTATGAGGTTTAGGCCATGTAGAGCTAGGTGAACAATCTTTTGTGTTAATAAAACCCTAAAAAAGATCGTGGAAAATGAAAGGAATCAAATAAAAATAGATCTTAGTATGAATGAAAGAGGGTTATTACTACATAAAGGTAGATTTTATATACACAATTCAACAGATATTAAATAATCTATAATTATCGAATTACATAAACGACCTTATTCAGGACACCCTAGACACCAAAAAATGATCATTATGACAAGAAAAGACTTATTTTGTCCTAATATGAAAAAATAAGTTGCAGAATTTTAACATATTGCATTGAATGTCAATAGGTAAAGGATGAACACGAACATCCACAAGGATTATTGCATCCATTACCCATTCTGGAATGGAAATGGGAAGTGATTAGCATGGATTTAATAACATGTTTACCTAATAATTTTAAACAATGTGACTCAATCATGGTAATAGTGGATAAATTAAGTAAATCATCTTATTTTATACCGGTAAAATCTACTTATAAGGTTGCTAACATTGCTGATATATTTCTGAAATAAATTTTCCAGTTGTAGGGTCTACCTAAAGTGGTAATCTCATATTGAGATGTAAAATTTACAGGGAATTTCTGGAAAGACTAGGCACACAATTAAATTTCAGCATTGCATATCAACCTCAAATTGATGGGCAGACTCACAAGGGCTTCACCTGTTGACCAATATCCTATCACGTTAGTTCATATTGTGGGTTTTAAAATTATCAAAAAGTGAACCAATATATTGTAGGTATTGGGGGGGATGAGGGGTTTAAGGTGGAGGTGGGTAGGGTGGTTTATAAGGATTGAGGTATAAAAAGGGGTGGGGAGTAGGTTTTAAGTATTGGGATGGGATTTCAACAAAAAGAGTTTGGGTCAATATCTCTGGAAATTAAGGGTATTCTTTAATATCCCACGATCGCATGTGCTATGTGAGAGGTTCACTAAGTGAAGTTCATCATTTTTCCTTCCATGAAAAAAATATTGTATTCATAGATTTGTACGGTTGTATCATTGGAGGAAAACTTTCTCACTTGTATTCCTACATGTCATAAGTTTCTGCAACCAACAGACAGTTTGAATCCGCATAGGTCCCGCCAATGATGTAGATAAGTCCATTGGAAGGAGACAGAGTAGGAAAAGTAGTATTTAGGTGTATGCATGTAAGCTCCATGACTCCATCTGGAAGATACAAAGTCATAAATATATACATGCTCCATATGAGTTATCAACCAGTGTAATATTCCTATGACAACTAGCTTCCTACTCACTGCAACACACTGAGACCATGTTGGTATTTCAGGACACATGAGACCATCAATCAGAGATAGCATTTTTTTGGTGCCATTCACAAGTTCATATAATGTTACTACATAGAGGGAACATATGGAACTATTTTTATAGACACTCACGACTTGTCTAATCAGGCATATAAATGGCTTGATTGTGGCATATAAAGGTTCTTCGGCTGTATTGACTTCTTTTTTCATCTTTGAAGATGACTAAAATCCTCAAAAGGTCAAATTACAAGAAATCCTCAAAAGAAGTCAATACAATCAAAGAACAACCAACAAGAACTCCTTATCAACACCCCATTTATAAACGTAATTTTGACCAACCAGAGGTTGAAAATGAATACACACAGAGGAGAGATGATGTCAAATGAGAAAGAACTGCAAATCAAAATACAAAAAAACAAACAAGAATACCTACCCACAAAGAAATCAAGTTGAGGAAGTGAAGGCAATCCTTTTTGCTGTTCAAAAGGAAGAAAAAACAACAACATATACACCTTACAAATGTCCCAATTATAATCGTCATTTTGACCAATGACAATGTCAAAATGATCATTCACAAAAAACTTATGTTGACATCCAAACAGTTCAACATACTAAGAAACAATTGAGACGACCCATTCCCCAAAACGATCTCATAGGTATGATCATAAATAGATCTAGGATGGACCACAACAAATACGATGTGGAAATTCTCTTGGGGAATCCATAAGTCATATCATCTTATTTCATCAAGTGTCGCAAAGGATCCAGAGATGAAAGTTCGAGAAAAATTGGACATTGTTTTCAATGAAGCTTTGAGGACAAAGCTTCCCTTAAGGGGAAAGCAATGTAACAATAAATTAATATTAGTATTTTAATGTATTATTAATTAAAAGACTATCTAAATTCAATAGTCATTCCCTTTTATGAAAAGGTGTGTGACGGGATTATATAAATAACAAACCTATGTAACTATTAATCATCTATCATACATTACATTTTACATTACTATTGATCCATTTATGGACCAATTACGTTACTTACATTGGGTTTTCCGGTAAAAACAATATTTTATTGTTTCATAATGGCTTTTGATCATTTTTTTATTTTCCTTTGGCATTTTGGAGAGATTTTGTTTGTCCATTGCACGGTGAGTGTTCACTCTCCCTGCTTTTGAACCAATTTCGAGGGAATTGGATTCCTTTCCAAGTTGGTTGATGGAGATGCCATTAAGACCTCCCATTGGAGCTTAATGAAGGGTTTTTAATTGTAGGTTGAAGGTACATATAGTTGAATTATTATCTATCTCCCTATTCTCACATTCCTTCTTCTCCATTCCCCCATAGTCTCATGTTGATGGTGCATTTGTTGGAGTGGTTCTCGCACTTTAATGATTATTGTTGATGCCAAAGCTTTGATGTATGATGTATGGATATGCAATATCATTTCCATATGGTCTATAAGTCAAAATATCATAAATACATGTATGAAAGGCTCGCATTCCCATATGCATTCCCATGTAAGACTCTTTAATTTCATTCCCATATGCTATTCATCTCTAACTCCAAGAAACTCTTGTGTGAAAATATTTCATTCTCATTGTTGGTAGGAAGTTTAGGAGTAAGTTAGTTGTGCAACATCATGGATGCTGTGCAAGGTGGAAAACGACAAGCAAGGATGACTAACTATATTTTATGTATTTTGGTCATATTTTGTAGATTTGGACCACATTAAGTGGATTGTGGTAATTATTTTGTATATTCTGTTAAGAATTAGTTAGGAAGTTGGCTTAAGTGGACCACCAATGTAAATGCGCAAGCCTATAAATAGATTTAGAATTGCAACTATTAATCCTGCTTTGGACTCTTCTTCTTGGCATATATGCTCTTAAGAGTTAAGATATGGGTATGAACTGAGATCCTTTGATCTGTATATGTGAACTGAAGAACTGTTTTGGAGAATCTGTGTTTTGCTGTGAAGGTTAATATGACAAGATGGATATTGGACAAAAACATTGCGTCTTTTTCTATTTTTCTATTTTCCTATTTTGTGCAATCTAAATGTGAATGTGATGTGGACCTGGTATTGATGCGATGTTTCTCTACTATGAATGATGATATACTATTATATATGTTTAAGAATCAATTTTTTTGCTGCGATTCAAGTATGCCAATGAGATCTAGAAAATGATGACATGATTTCGTTAATGCATGATATGAATAATTAGATCAATTGAATAATGTTGCATTGAGTTCATAAGTAGATGCACGGTCCTCCTTCATACTGTGTAAAATTGGTTCCGATAATTATCCCTCAAACATCTCGGGTGAGACTTCATATGCTCTTTAGGTGTTGTCAGATGGGGTAAAACCTATCTAGGTCGGTGCTCAGGGAGATCGCGATGGTTTGGGTGTCGATAGAGACTGAACCCCTATCGATGGGTTTTGTATCAACAAATGTGTTTGTTTTCGGGACCATAGTACGAAGGGAAGGAGGACATATTGTGGCATCCGAAAAGACCGAAGATTCAAGACTGTTTTGACCAGAAGGAATGAGAATTTTATAAGAAATAAAATCAAAACCCTAAAGTAACAACATCAAAGTGGCTGGAAGAGTACCTATATTCTAATATAAAAGAGTACATTTTCTATGAGTTTTCGATCATCTTTTACGAGTGGTTGGTGTGACTGACCTATTGAAAGACCAATTTTCAAGGAGGTGCACCAAATGGCTAGACTCTAGCACTAATCTAGTAGTTGCAGGAAGTAGAAAACAAAGCATCAAGGTATGTTGAATTTTGTCTTGACAATATATTGGAAGGCTCTATCACTGAGTTCACATTCGATACAGTTAAATATTACAGCGACACCAAAAGGGAGTCCTTCAACAGACGAAGAGGTAGGTTTCTGTTGTCATTGAAATTTTCTATTAAGATACTCATCTGCGAAAAAGGAATATTGAAGATGAACTCCGTCGACTAGAACTATGGTGTGCAGAGGTTGCAGGTATTGAGAAGAGGGGGGCTGTATGGAATGATATGAGGTAGATGGATGGAAATTATGATGGGACTGTGAGGGAAGCCGAGGAATAAAGTGATATTATGAGAGGAGGAGAAAGGTTTCGGCAAGAGAAAAGGCAGAGGACAGGAGAGAGTCCTATTGTAACTGAAACACAAGACCATGAGAGAATACCACATGGGACGAAGCAAACCTATGGCGACAAATGAGATGAACAGGCTATGCCTAAGCTAGAGAAAATACTAAACCATAGAAACAATGTAACCACACCTCTGTGCACTACGCCACACTCAAGAAGAAACAAGATTTTGACACAGACTTTTCTGGCATGTCAACAATACTCTAATAGTATTGGATCAATGACTGTAGGAAGGTGGGAGATGATGCAAAGTTACCCCTATTTCATGGGAACAGTACTGAGGATCCTAATCAATACTACTTCTTGTGTGAAGTAGAGTGGATTGTCAAACAAACTCTGGATGATGATGTTAAGAAGGAACCATTGGTGACAACCATTCGAGCTCACCCATGGGATCGGTTAATGAATTTTATACAAGTTCCTACAGGAAATCCAATGAAGAATCTGGCTGAAATTAGAAAAGTATTGGTTGAAGAGTTGAGAAAACCGAAATTTGAGGCACAATATATCACAAAATTGAAGGATATTAAAAAATATCCAAATGAAACTATCTAGGATTTCAATCAGCGATTCAAGATGCTAATGGAAAGGGTCATCTTTGAGATGAGTGATTTTCAGCATAAGGAATGGTTCATTGTGACATTAGTACCTCATATTAGACTACCATTGATGCAGCAAAATATTGCGTCACAAAGTGAGGATTTGGATATTGCAATGAAGTTACAAGCTTCACCCATTGGAAAGAATGCAGTCGGTATGAACTAGATTCAAACACAACCGGTGAATATGACCCTTCGGTTGCAAGATATCAAGAAAGGAAAAGAGAATAGGGAGGAATTATGGTGTACTCGATGTCGCGCAAAGGGGTATCATAAGGATCAATGCACAAATTTATGAAACTACTTGTTTTCGGGAGCGCCAAGCCCATTAAGTTATGGAGGTATTCCATGGTTCCTTATATTCCAAGTTTGTGGGAATCGACATGAATATTGTGGATATATGCAAAAGATGGTCATGAAGCTGACAAAATTATACTAGAAATTCTTCTATTTTGTTGGGAATGAAGATAAGGATTGTTGCGCATATGATTTACTCCACGAAAGAACAATGGACATGTAATATGTGAAGGGAGAAAGCCATCAAACGATGCATCAACCATAGCAGTAGCCACAGGAGGTACAACCACCACCTCAACCAAAGTTTGTACCGCATTCACAACCACAGATGCATTTTGTACTAGAGCCACAACTGCAGATGCATTTTGTACCGGAACCGCAACCACAGTTTGTGCCACAACCACAGTAAAATCAGATGCAGATGGCTCCACAGCAGCCATGGTATACTCAACTGTAGCAGTATGTCTAGTAGCATATGAATCCCCTACAAGAGAAATTTAATCAACCACAATATCAACAACAAGGAGGATTCCGAGGAGGATCAGGTGGGGGCTTTGGTTGATGAGGACGAAGAGGTCGTGGACTAGTGAAATGCTATAATTCTAGAGTGCTGGGACATTATCAAAGATATTTCCTGTAATTTCAACCATAATGTACTTATTGTATCGATGTTGACCACACTATTGAGAACTGTCCAGAGATGATTGCAAATTGGTAGGCAGGAAATGTTCCACAATTGCAGAACTAGAACCAGAACCAGTTGCAGAACTAGAACCGGAACCAAATTCAAAATTAGAACCAAAATGCAAATCAGAATGTCAACCAACCAGTGGATCCTCTACCGAACCTAAACCAAGGGTTGATAGTTGCAGCAATATTAGCAGAACCCAGGATGCAGGATATTGATGTTCATGAAGGTGAGATAATGGGAGAAGATATCCCATTTGAACAAATTTGGTTGGCTAGAAAGAAGAAGGTGCAATTTGATTTCAACACTAAGAGAGATACATTCTTTGAAGCATATGATGCGATAAGAAGATATCTGGGTAAGTTGCATGTTTATGAAATGCCAACTGCTTTTGATTCAACTTTGGTAGAAGGGCCATCATGATAGCATGGTACCTTGTGGAACTTATTTGAAAGTTTCTTGTCATTAGAAAAGGATCCCAATGCTCTTTTAGAGATTGACTATCTATTGCATCGACTACTAAGGGACGAAAGGAGTCCGCGATGAACTCTTTACAAAAGAAAAAGATGGGAAAAAAGATGCAAATGAATATTCAGATTGGGGACTATAAGGTCGATTCAGTCATCTTGGATCTAGGCTCAAACATCATCATTCTAAGAAAGTAGACATGGGAAAATATAGGGATCCCATAGTTTGTTTGGTCCCCTATGCAACTACGACTAGCTAACCAGGACAAAGTAACACTGTTTTGGTGAGTTTCGCGTCTTGCCGTGGAATTTGAAGGGATGAAGACTTATGTCGATTTTGATGTTATCAAATTTTTTAATGGCAGAGGCTCGTATCTCGTGTTGATGGGGATTGTATGGGCCAATGATAGCATGGCTGTAATTAATTTTAAGAATCGAGTGATGACCTTTGAAAATCACGACAATAGAGTCATAGCTCCAATGGATCCAATTGAAGGGTGAATATATGTTCAAACAATCAAGGAAGAAGTTGTAAGAGGATGGGATCATGCATATAACATTTCAAAAGATTTAATCCATCTGAATATCGATGGGGACCTTGGTTGGTGGAGCTCTAGCTTAGCATCTTCCGACTATGATGATGCTTTAGAGAAATGGAAGAATTGAATGCATGAGGTATCAATAAGGAAGTGTGTCCTGATAACTCAGCATTTTGTTGAGTCACAACTGAGACTGTTGAATTACCAGTATATGAAGGAATGATGAAGCTTTCTGAGTTTCTAGTGGAATTTGAGGATAAGGTATCAAAACCGTAGCGATTGTTGGAATTGGATGAAGCGTTGAAGCAAACTCCAGCACGTTGGTGGGAAACACATAATAATTCAATCAACAGATAGTTGCAGTGTCGAATATTGATGATAGATCACTTTGGAGACACTAAGGAGTACCACACTAGAAGGTATGATGGGGGGAATGACCCTGGAGATCACCTAATCGAGTGTTAGACCTTCTGGGACTCACGACCAAAGGATGAGTGGGACCATTATTTTTTCCAAACATTGGATGAGATGTCATGGTAATTATATGTATCAACTGAGTTGCACAGATAGATCACTACATGGGAATATTTTATGATTTTCTTCACTCACACCTTCAATTTCGTGGATACCAATCCATCCATTCATAGTACATTGTAGCACATATGTGACGTTGTTCTGAAGGTAGTTCTAGTTGCATATCCAATGAATCCACATGAGATGTGTCTGATGTAATCGATGATGGAGTGCTACAATGTGACAGGATGACCCAATGATGGTGATGATCCATGGAACAACATTCCAGATACAAAAGGGACTTGGGATGTTGTAGCACCTGACATACCAACAGATCCAATAAATCAACCATTAAAAATTCTAGGAGGTCAACATTGGGATAGAGGAGAACCCAAAGTTTTGAAATGTTGGGGACTACTGGGACAAACAAACCATGGAAAAGATCACATATCTGTTGCATGAATTCCAATATTTGTTTCCTACAAAGTTGTCTGAGATGAAGGGAATACTGGGAGATTTGGGATAGATGAAGATCCTGCTGACACTAGATGCAAAACTAGTGAAGCAACAAATGTATTGCTTGAATCTACGATACAAGGGGAGGGCCAAAGTTGAGCTAGATAGAATGTTGTATGCTGGGACAATAGAATCGGCTGAGGAATCCAAATGGATTGACCCCATGGGAGAAAGACAAGAATATAGGTGAGGTTTGTATTTGTGTCGACCTTAGAAAACTGAATCATGTGTGTCTCTATGATCCATTTCTGACACAATTCACTGATGAGGTGTTAGAAGGAGTGGGCGGTCAAGAAATCTACTGATTCATAGATGCCTTTTCTGGCTATCGCCAAATTAAGATCGCGAAGTAGGATCACCACAAGACAAATTTTGTTACTAAATGGGAATGTTTTCAGTACATTGTGATTCCATTTAAACTGAATAATGTACCTATGATATTCTCTCGGATTGTTGTCACTGCATTCAAGGAATTTATTCAGAAGTTTCTGGTAGTTTATATGGATGATTGGACGGTATATGGATTGATCAAGCACCATTTGGAGAACCTTCCATTGATGTTGGGCCACTGTCGACAACATCAAATAGCATTGAACTTGAAGAAGTGCATGTTCTGTGCACCGTTTGGGATGTTGTTGGGATACATTGTTTGGAAAGAAGGACTGTTTGGTTGACCCCGCAACGATTGCACTCATTTTGAGCTTTCCACCACCTACAAATGTGAAGCAACTTAGAGAGACACTAGGACATACATGATACTACCGCAAGTTTATCTGAGGTTATGCCAAGATCACAACTCCTATGGAGAGGTTGCTAAAGAAGGATGTGGTATTTGTATGGAGTCAAGAGTATCAAGGATTTTTTGATACATTGAAGGCCAAGATGGATTCCATACCAATACTGGTTTTTCCTTCTTGGAATAAGGAGTTCCATGTCCATGTGGATGCATCGTCAATTGCATTGGGAGTGGTGTTGGCATAGCCAGGGGAAGGAGATCTTGATCACCCGATTTCTTTCACTAGTCAGAAGCTGTCGTTTGCAAAGAAGAATTATAATACAACATGGAGGGAAGGTTTCACAATGATGTATGTGCTATAGAATTTTAGAAATTACCTATTAGGTAGTCATTTCAAGATGATCACAGACCACTTTGCTTTGAAATACCTGGTCAATAAGCCTGTGTTGGGGGGGAAGACATGCCGTTGGTTACTTCTCTTTTAGGAGTTTGATTTTGAGATAATTGTGAAGCCAGGTCGCTTGAATGTAGAGCCAGATCACTTATCACAAATTGATACACATGAAGAAGCAATGAACATTGAAGATGGGTTTCCAAATGCGCAACTATTCAGAGTTGAGATGGTTGATGATTATTATGGGAAAATAGTTTATTTTTTGGCTATGGGAACAACACCAAAGGAGATTACTACAAGTCAGAAGAAATAGTTGGTTGTTAAAGTCATGGATTTCCAGTTGATCATTGGACAACTCTATAAGCTTGAACTGAATGAGATCTTACGACAATGTGTCCTACCACATGAACAAGGGAAAATATTGGTAGAGGCACATGCGAGAGTTGCACATGGACACTATGAAGGTTGCTCTACTACCAAGAGGTTCCTCTGCACAAGGATTTGGTGGCCCACTCTTAATGGTGATGCGATAAACTATGCACAAAATTTTGACGTCTGTCAAAGAACTAGAAAACTGTCTAGGAGGGATGAGATGTTGCTGGTACCTCACGTGACACTGCATCCATTTGAAAAATTGGAAGTAGACTTTGTGGGACCAATCAACCCACCTGGAAAGAGGAATAGTGCACGGTAAATCATTACAGGGATAGACTATTTCACAAGATGGGTGGAGGCCGCACCTGTTGTAGATCGCATTGCGGCAACAACAGGAAGGTTCCTATTTGACAATATTGTTACATAGTTTGGGTGTCCAAGAATATTGATGAGGGACCAAGGGAGTCACTTCATCACTCGCACAGTTAGCACATTGATAGAGGAACTTCATATACAACATAAGAAGAGTACCCTGTATCATCCACAAGTGAATGGAATAGTGGAGGCATTCAACAAGGTGTTGGAGTATGCAGTCACAAAGGTATGTAACTCAAACCGTCATGACTAGTATTTGAAGATTCCAACAGTCTTGTGAGCATATCACACCACTTTCAAAATATTGACAGGAAAAACATCGTTCAAGTTAGTTTATGGGTAAGAGGTAGTCATGTCGATGGAGTACATAGTTCCAAGTTTGCGCATAGCGGTAATGACAAGAATGGATGATGAAGGATCATTAGAAGAACACCTAGCACAGTTGGTGCAACTAGAGGAAGATCACTTTGTTGTGTGTTTTCACCAATGCATTGAGAAGGATCGATAAAAATCTTGGCATGATCGGCATATCAAAAAAAAACATTTTCATCAAGGAGACTTTGTGTTGTTTTATGACAACAAGTTTTCTACGCATCCAGGTAAGTTGCAGATACATTGGCTAGGTCCATATCTCATTCATTCCATTACTTTGGGAGGTGCAGTATAGCTGCAACAGTTAGATGGTACTATTATTCCTAGGTTGGTAAATGATAGCAAGATGAAGCCCTACGAGATGGGCTTGGAGCTGTGCGATGCTTAAGGCACTGTGTGATATGAAAAAAAAATCTCTTTGTTTTTGCATAGGATGGAATTTAGGAGGATGGCGTACCAAGAGGAAGTGGTTGCGCAAGTAGAGGTGTCAGTCTCATAGTTAGGGATTCATCTCACAACAACCGTAGGGCTGGTTCAGAGTCAAATCAATAATAAATACAGCTGTTAAAGTAGTTATCCGACGGTGCTCTTAGATGAGATGCACCTTAATGGTGGATTCAACCATTCGATTGGAAGGATTATTGGCAGATTTGGGTGAGTAATGCAAGGTTTGGTCGTAATGATTAAAAGGGATCATAATGATTTGGTTATAAAGATCAAGAGATCGACTCAGCACTATAAGAAGAGGCCGAGTGTGATCGAAACTCACCATTGTGAAATAATGATTTGTCATATGAAGTGAATAGTTGTTGCAGTGAGTTGTGTTTCATTGTGTAGTCGATTTACTGAGTGTAGTGAGGTTGAGGTGAACGTTGAGAACTTGGGGAATTGGAGCAGCATGTCGAGTGAGCTGGTTATAGTTGATATTTCAAGTGAGAGGGAGTCCCTAGTTATTGGGGTAACCATCAAATAAGAACTTGCAAGCATGCCAGTGGGTTCATCATCTGTTCCAAAGAAGAAGAGGGGGGAACAACAACCCACATCCCCAGTTCAGAAGAAGTGAAAGACTAGAACGTCTATTCAGGAATAGGAGGAGGCACCTACACAGATGGGTCCATCAATGTCAGGGGATGAGGAGTCATCATCCCATATAGGGGCATCCATTGCAAATATCCCTAGGTATGTGCCTCCCTGTCGGCCCGATGCGAAGCCCAGGAAGATGACAAAGAACCAAAAGTACCTAGTCATGATGTTGACGATACTACAGGGAATGGTGTGTACCAGTTACATTGTGTCATCGATCATGAAGATGAAATATGAGGATCATGATATGCTTACATCAACAGATATCACGGAAGGTCCATATGTACCTGCGACCCAGGCCGAAGGAGGCCCAATAGCATATATTCTGCAGGATTGGGAACAGAGTTTGGATATTTCAGTACTGTTGGGAATTATCCACGTGACACACTTTGGGTGGTTGAGAGAGGCCAACACATGTGTGAATCATCTCTTGGCATGCTTCCATGGTAGGATTTTGTGGCTGGAAAAACCGGTCGTAGTCACTGTGACACTTATTTCAGAGATTACGGGGGTACATAAGGAGGGGCCCGACCCATCGCAGTACTTTAAGGGGAAAGAAAACGACATGAAGTTGGTTTCAAAGCTGAAAAAATATACAACCTGTAGCACAATGGATGGTCATACCAGATTGACACTGTAAATAATGAGGTTTTCTACATCGTAGGAAGGATTCTGGATAGCAAGATAGTCAGAATGAACCACCCCAACTAGTTTAATTCGGGGATCATCTCCTACATGACGAAGTGTGCACAAGGGGTGCAGATGAACTAGTGGATGTTCTTGATGAATCAATCGACAGATGATGCGCTAGCAGTAGGAGGGGCACCGACCATTCACCTACATCTAGTTGCTTATCTTGATTGCACTTGTATCTTGGATGGAACCCAAAGATTATCAGGGGATGGATGTGGATGCACTGAATACTTGCAAGGGAGCATGATACCAAAAACTCTAGTATGTGAAGGAAAAAAAATGATTGAAGGACTCTGAAATTCAGTTTTGGTTGTATTGGGAGGCGCTGCAAGCTATAGTAATGAAGGTTCCGTGACTTATGAAGGAAGCAGTGGTGAAATACCATCAAATTGTTTGGTTTTTTATTGGAATACATTCCATCCATGTGCAAGCATAGCAAGACCCAAATAAACAGTGGAATCCCACAACTTATAAGGTTTCTAATGTGGAGCTAAAGACTATTATTACTGATTGGCCCATTAAGTGGCACGAACTTGTCAGCATCGAGTAAGTGTCGATGGGACCAGCACTAGTGGATCCTATGCCAATCCCACTAAGTAACCATGACTCAGATGAAGCATCGGCATGGGCCCCCATGGACTCAGAGGCAAAGCAGGCTTTTGAAGAATCACGATCAAACAAGAGACAGGATGAGGGTGCAACTAGTAACACAACACCGATGAATAAGGAGCAGTTGAGCCATATTATCACGACCATTAGAACAACAACTGATGCGATAGGAGAACAAATGAAGAAGCAAGCGATAGACAGATTTGGTAAGGTAAAAACTCTCCTTAATTCATTAATTGATGTAGTTTTAAATAATGTACCAGAGGTAACCATTGTGTAGAAATTTGGCTCGATCAACACTGAGACACGGATTTAGAATGTGAAAATTCCACTGCATGTAATCTATACCAATAGCAAGGACCTCAACACCTCACTTCAACAATTGCAGGATCTTTCAGTGGACATCAATGCGTTGTTGACCCAAAATTTGGTGCAGTTACAGAGGACTTCCAATTAAGAGTTGGAGCACAAAGAGCAGATAATGGGAGAGCATATTTTGAGGTCGCAGGAGAAAGAAGTTGAGGAATGAAGAGAGATTGAGGCACTGAAAAAGGAGTAAGTGTAACATCCCCGACCCTCCGACCGGCGAAGAGGACACTACCATGGCCTTAACCATCCAGGAAACCAGCCCCATGAACATGTGCATTCATAAAATGTTGAAACAAAATGCATTGAAGTAGAACATACATAGATACAATTATTTTTCATACACAGTGGAAGCAACATACATTCATAAAAGCATTCAACATGTTCACCATATTCATTAATAGTAAAATGATTGCAGGAGTAAAATAGACAAGATTACTTATCTTATGAAGAACTCATTCCGCAACCAGCTACGTCACTACAACGTTCCACCCAACCATAGGCTAGCATGCTCCTAAATCTCTCAGCAATTCTGCCACCCCCAAGCTGGGCATGATTCCCCAAGGAATAACAAACAAGCAGGATTACACATAGCCAAGGATATACAAAACACAGCCAAGCCAACATAGTTGGGTTTATCAGGCCATCTAGGAGCTGGGGAAGGCTAAATGCTAAGCTGGTGAGCCCATTACAGAGCTAGGAACACCTACACCAGAACTAGCCTGAATTCTAAGACACCCACACACACCCAACACAAGTAATCAGTCCCTTCTCTACTACACAGTCACTCAGGCCCTGACTTCCCTTCCAGTTCTATTCAGGGGTTGTGGAGAAGAAAGCCAACCCTCTAGCTCTATCTATGTGGTTTCCAAACACACCAGGTTTATCAAGCAAACCAATCCCCCATCCCTTCTCCCAACACAGTTCGAAGACCAACCACTGCATACACGCAGTCACACAAGCGATTCATAGCTTGGTTAAGGAAAACAACTCTTGAGTCATTCTTGGCCCTATCATGGCCAAAACGACTCACCAAACAACACAAACCACACTGGGGAAGAAAATACCGACTCACGACCTATGCGTGAGGGAAATTTACATCATACCTCTGGAATTCGGATGGAAAACATACTAGATACCACTATGTGGAAACATGAGTGACATCCAAAACGGCTCCCTCCCCCTGGCTACGTGAGACCACACCCGAAAAAGAAGCTTATGTGTGGGAATCATCATACTACTGTCCCTGCATGAGGATGAATAGACCAAGGAAAGAATGGCATAGTGGAGAGGGTGGAGAGTCCGCTGGAGTGATGGCAGTGGTCGTTTTTGCTTGCCAACGTGAGGGTCAACCTGCTGGTGGAGTGTGTGTGTGGGCAAGGAATGACAATCCTGCCACACTCCACTCCCAGCCATAACTGCCTCAACTACTCAGCAAAACATTAAATTGGTAGTTAGATAAGACACGAAAAGATGGGAAAATCAAACAGGGTGGTGACACATGGATTTTTCCCCATAGGTTCAAAGTTTAATAATCCTCCCCCCCCTTACCCTTGGGAAAATCATGCCCTTTTCATTATGGTTGCAGTGAGCATATCTAGTTGGGTTCATTTAATTAAAGATGTATATTTACATGATGACAAAACTTGATATGTATGTCGCATACCCCGATATACCATCGGTGACAATTTCAACCCAAAACATAGCATAACCAATCGATGGTGGGGCCTTGTGCTTTAGCTCTGCACCATCATTGTTTACACTATATACATCATATACATCTAATGAAATGGGGCCAAAACCGAGGTGTTACATTCCCCTCCCCCTTCAATAGCACTGTCCTCAGTGCTTTACAAAATTTGAACAAAATGCTACACTGGTATCGCCTCAGTGTTCCGCAAAATTGAACAAAAATGGATGTGCCAATCGCATGGCATCCTCCAGCTCCCATGTATCCTCTTCAGGTCCGTAGTGCTCCCATTGCACCTTTACCTAACCTATGGCCCAGTTCCGGAGCATTGTGACCTTCCTGTCGAGGATGTGCATGGGCTCGATTCAGAACTCTCCCTCGGGTTCCACTTGAATCACATCCCAATTTATCACATGGTTAGGATCATGTACATATCTCTTAAGCAAAGAAACATGAAAAAAATTATGATCCCTAGTGCTAGCAGGCAGTGCAAGTCTATATGCAACGGGCCCTATTCTCTCAAGCACATCAAACGTCCCATAGTATCTAGGTGACAGCCTGGCACAACTTCCAAGCTTCAAGGAACTCTTCTTTGCCCTCACTCTGAGGTAACCATGATCCCCAACACTGAACTCCCTATTCACCCTATGCTTATCTGCATAGATTTTCTGTCTATCCTGTCCTGCTTTCAGATTATGCCTGATCTTTCAACCTCTTGCTCCATTTCCCTGAGCAATTCTGGTCCAAGCACAATCTTGTTCATTGGATTATCCCAATTCACTGGTGTCCTACACCTTCTTCCATACAAAGATTCATACGGACTCATCCCCAAGGATGCCTATTGTCCATTGTTATAAGCAAACTCTACCAAGTGTAAGTAATCTTCCCACTTGGTTGGTTTGTCCATCACGTACATGCGAAGCATATCTTCAAGAATCTGATTAACTCTCTCTATCTTCCCATCTATCTGAGGATGGTATCCAGTGCTGAAGTTTAGCTTTGTACCCAAATCTGTAAACAACCCCTTCCAAAATTTGGAAGTGAACTTGACATCTTTATCAGAGACTATTGCCTTCGACAATCCATGCAATTTGAAAATATCCTTCATGAATATCTTTGCAATGTCATCCGTCTTATGCATAGACTTAACCGATATAAAATGCGTTTCCTGAGTCAACTTGTCTACCACAACCATGATGGAATCATGTTTCCTCCAAGTCATCGGCAATCCTGTAATGAAATCCATGGAAATAACTTCCCATTTCCATTCTGGGACTGGCAAAGGCTGCAACAAACCTGCAGGGTGTTGATGTTCAACCTTTACATGTTGACATTTCATGCACCTAGAAATGTATTCACCCATATCCCTTTTCATTCCTGGGAAAAAGTACTGCTTTCTAGCTGTAGCAATGGTCTTTTGGTATCCTGGGTGACCGGAATACAGAGCTTGATGGATTTCATCCATAACAACTCTCCTCAAACCTGCTACATCTGGAATATAAATTCTACCTTTATAAGTGAGAAGTCCATCTTCTTCAAATTTATATCCCTCATACCTCTTCTCAAGACTTTGCTGTTGCAATTTGTC
Source organism: Pseudotsuga menziesii (assembly GCA_001517045.1). Taxonomy (NCBI): domain Eukaryota; kingdom Viridiplantae; phylum Streptophyta; class Pinopsida; order Pinales; family Pinaceae; genus Pseudotsuga; species Pseudotsuga menziesii. Next base: position 124,731 of record LPNX010963705.1, read on the forward strand.
TTTTACCTGCTCATACAATTCATCTCCAGCAGCATGACTAACAATCTACTGCCTCAAATCTAATTGGAAAATACTAAGAGGTGCCACATGCATTTCCTGCACCTTCCTTCTGAGTGCATCAGCTACCTTGTTTTCTTTCCCTTTCATGTGCTTGATTTCAAAATCAAATTCACATAAAAATTCCAGCCATCTTGCTTGCCTAGCATTCAGAGTAGGCTGATCAAATTGATATTTCAGTCCACAGTAATTTGTTCTGAGCTCAAATCTCCTGCCTATCAAGTAATGTCTCCACATCTTGAGACCATGTACTACGGCTGCAAGCTCTATATCATGAGTGGCATAGTTCTTCTCATGTTCCTTTAGCTTTCTCGACTCATAACATATCACGTGGTTGTCCTGCATAAGGACTCCTCCAAGCCCTTGTTCACATGAATCAGTACACACCACAAAATATTTCTCCAAATATGCAACTTTCAATACTGGTGCACTGGTGAGGATATTATTCAACCTTTGGAAACTTTCTTCACACCTCGATGTCCATTGAAACTTTATCCCCTTCTTTTGAAAAGAAGTGATGGCATGTGCAACTTTCGAAAATCCCTCAATGAATCTCTTGTAGTATCCTGCAAGTCCCATAAAATATCTTACATCTGTCACATTTCTTGGAGTAGGCCAATTGATAATGGCTTCAATCTTTTTAGGGTCCACAGATATACCCTCCTCTGAGATAATGTGACCCAAATATTGAATTCTATCTCTATAGAAGTCACGCTTGCTCAGTTTTGCATAAAGTTGATGCTCCATGAGCAATTGCAATGTCAATCTCAAATGCTCTTCATGCTCTTTCTCATTCTTAGAATAAACAAGAATGTCATCAAGGAAAATAAGAACAAACTTGTCTAAATATCTGCTGAAGACATTATTCATAAGGTACATACATTAGAGGAAATTTCAACTCAAAATGGGCCTCTTAAAATGAACTAATAAAATAATAGTCAAAATAATAAAATAATATTTATTAATTTTGGAGGAAGAAAAGAAAAAAACTACTTTTTTGTTTGTATTTTTGACATATCTCCCTGTGTTTTTACTCAAATTTTGATCGGGAGAGCTCATTGGATGTGGAATTAAATTCCGCATCCAACGAGTACCCACTCGGCATACTTTTGATGGACCCCGCTACCCCAAAAACAAGAAATACCTAAAAAATGGAATGATGATGTCATCATTCCATTTTTTCAGGTATTTCTTGTTTTTGGGGTAGAGGGGTCCATCAAAAGTATGCCTAGTGGGTACTCGTTGGATGTGGAATTTAATTCCGCATCCAACGAGCTCTCCCGATCGAAATTTGAGTAAAAACACAAGGAGATATGTCAAAAATACAAACAAAAAAAGTAGTTTTTTTTATGATACCTATCCCCAAATTTATATTAAAAAAGTGTTTAAGACCTATACGGTATTTCAAATTTAAAGCAATTCCATTGGCTAACACATGGTGACATGGAATTTGAATAAAAGTTAAAAGGCCCATTTTGAGTTGAAATTTCCTCTAATGAATGTAGCTGGTGCATTTGTGAGACCAAATGGTACCACTACAAACTCATAATGTCCATACCTTATCCTGAAGGTTGTCTTATGAATGTCTTCATCCTTAATTCTCACCTGACGGTAACCATACCTCAATTCAATCTTGGAAAATACCATTGCTCCTCTCATTTGATCAAAGAGGTCATCAATCCTAGGCAAAGGATATTTATTCTTCACAGTAACCTTGTTCATTTTTCTGTAATCAATACACAACCTGAGTGTACCATCTTTCTTCTTTACAAATAGAGCTGGTGCTCCCCATGGAGACACACTCGACCGTATGTACTTCTTTTCCAGCAACTCTTGTAGCTGCATCTTCAACTCTAGCATCTCTGGTGTACTCATCCTATAGGGTGCCTTGGACACTGGTGCTGCTCCTGGCACAAGTTCAATTGTGAAATCAATGTCCTACTTTTTAGGAAGCCCTAGAATCTCATTAGGAAACACATCCCTGAATTCCTGTAACACCTGATAGTCCTCCAACCTAGGAGTTTCATCTCCTAATGTCTCCAAAATATGAGCTGCATACAACCGGCAACTCTTCCTACATAACTTCTTTAACTGCATTGATGAAACCTACCATACGGAAATCACCTTGGGAATACCTTTCACAACTACTAGGTTCCCTTCTTCATTCATGCATTCGAAAGTCTTACTGTAACAGTCAAGCTTCACCCTGTGAGCTTCTAACCAATCCATTCCAATGAGAACATCATAGGAACCAAGTGGTAGAACATTCAAATCTACACAAGTGACCAATCCATCCATGACCAATGGACATTTCTCCACCACTACACTAACCTTTCTCTTAGTTCCAGTGGCTAGCTGAACTAACCAAGACTTCCTATGATTTACTTTCTTAAAAGTGCAAATCTACACTACTCTAGGAGTAATGTAACTGTGAGTAGAACCAGGGTCAGTCAAAATAGAAATAGATTGTTCAACAATCTTACCTACTACCTCAACCACAGTTGACTGGTGATCTACCTGGAGGTACTCCAGTGCTGCATAAATCCTAGGGACTACCCTTGCTACTTGACCCACTATTTCTACTTCTTGAATGTTATAAGATGGCCTTGCACTCTCATTCTCGAGTGGACAATTCTTGTGCATGTGGGGTCCTCCACATTTCGAACATTGAAGTGGTCCTCTATTATGTTGTGGATCCTTAGGATTTTCTCATGTCACTCTGACTGGCTTACTCGCAGCTTGGGATGGCTACTTCTACTGATTCCTGAAGTTAGAAGGTTTGAAACATTTCTTTCTTTGGTCAAACTTCTCATTCTTCTTGTCCTTCCATGCCTTATGGTAATTCGACTTACCTTTTCTTTGCTCATAGCAATACTTAGCCTTCCTTATTGCTTCTTCAAGAGTTCTAGGTTCACAAAACTCAATTCTATCTTTGTAAGACTGAGGTAATCCACTCAAAAAACGTTGGACCTTCACTTTTTCATCTCTGATGTACCGGACATACCTCAACAGCTCCAAAAACGTATTTGCATATTCTTCCATGGTCCGCTATCGCAATCTCAGCTCATGGAACTCCTTAATCTTGTCATCATAATACCTGTCAGAGAGGTATTTCTACTTGAAATACTTCTTGAACTGTTTCCACTTAAGTCTCCTTTCACTGATCCTCTTTACTTGCTTGAAGTGTTCCCACCAAATGGATGCTCTTCCATTCAGATTGAATATGGAAACTCTTACCTTAATGTTTCCCGAATAGTCATGCACTTGAAAGTACTTCTTTATTCCAAGAAGCCAAGCTTTAGCCTCTTGTCCAGTCTTTACCTCACCATCAAATGTAGGAGGTTTAGCTTTCCTAAATTCATCGTGAGAGAGATCCCTATGGTGTCTCTTTCTTTTTCTTTTATGTGAAGAAAAACTTGAATCCCCGCTGGATTCTTCAGAATCAAATGATCCACTAGAAGTCCTTCTCCTTCTCCTAGTACTGCTTTTACTACCTTCTAGTCTTGTTGTACCTCGTCCAGAGTCTATCTTTCTTTGCAAGTCTGTCAAACTCTGCAACATTGCATCATTCAACTGATGCTGCTCTTCCTGGGCTTTGATCAAGCTTCTCATGGTGGCTAAAACCTCGGATGGTGTCCCCTAGAATATCCTTCCATTAGACTCTATGTCATCATCCCATTACAGACATTTTCTCCCATGGCATCTTCTGCTCGCTCGTAAGAATATCGAGCATCATACCCATCATGGGTTCTCATGACTGAACCACCTCTCTCTTTACCACACTGCTCTTTCTGGAGTACTACCTTTGGAAGTTATCTAAAGTTCTGCAAATGTGTTCGTAGTAAATCGTTAGATGCATAATATTAATATAAATCAAAATTACTTACCTTTTCTTCTGGAAATTCATAAAACGACAATTATGCTAAAACACCGAGTTCTTTTCAATTTCATATTCAGCTCTGTGACTACGGATAGTCTGCTGAAATCTATTGAAAATCGACTGAAGACAATCAAAAAGTGCTCAAAAAACTACTGAGAAATTCTTTTGAAAAACCCAAAGTTTCCTTCTCTTCATCGGGTCTCTTACGCACAAATTTTTCAGCGTTTCGACGGCCAAAATGCCAAACTTTCGATCTGCATTGGCGACGCGAAGGACTGTTCACCTATTTCATTCCATTGTATCAGATCTGCATCCAACTCTCCAAACCTGATCGGCGATGAAACCAGCCTATGCACTGCATCGGTGGTCGGGTGTCTTGTGCATCGGGTGATTAGTCGTCTCGGCTTCCGCAATGGTGAAAAGTGTTCTTACTTCAGTTTTCGTGGGAAAACGTCTAGACTTTCGATCAGTGAGTTACTCGTCTGATTCCTTCCACTGCATCAGGCTTGCAATGGTCATTTATCCCGTGTCTGTTCTAAAATAGCATAACATGTTAGTCACCCAGCTTTCTGCAACGGCAACCAACAATCTCCTTAAGTCTTCTGTAGCCGTAAGTATATCGGTAGTCGGAACCACTAGTTGTTGTGGTGTCGGAGGGCTAGTTGACTAAGCAGCTGCAATGGTGGGTCACCTTCATTGAACTTTTTCCGATCGAAGATCCGATCCACTAACATTTCCTGATGGCCGATGATCTCGTGCCTTAGAGAAAATTTGAATTTTCCCCTTTCCTTGTCTTCCGCGGCATCGGCTCTTCCATCTTCTATTCATTGGCGATCCAAGTCACTATACTTCCTATCATGGCGACGCTCCAAATGGAAACTTACCTCCTCTGTGTCGGTGATCAGCTAGGGTTTTGCGTTAGACGATTAGTCTTCTAGGCAGCCGCAATGACTGAAAGCTATCTCACTGTGGGTTCCGCGGACATTATCGGCTACTAGACCTACTGACCATCGGGTGGATAGTGTCCTAGACTGCCGCAATGGTGGATTCTTAAACCTTTAACGTACCCGATCGGTGACCCAATCCTCAATAACTTTTCAATTACCTTATACTTAAACAAATTTTTCAAATTTTTCTTCTCATCGTCTATCGCAAGTACTAATCTCTGCGGCATTGACGGTTGAAGCCTCTATCTGACGAAAGGATAGTTCACTGGCTAGCCGCAATGATGGACGTTCAATCCACTAACTTCAGCCATCGTAGCTCATCGAAAACTGAATTAACTAGGTGTCAGCGATGTGTTCCACTAACCATCGCCGATGGCCGATGACTCCAGGACTTAGAGAAATTTTTGAATTTTTCCCTTTAGTCTTCCTATTTGCCGCTTGATCGGCTCAATCCTCTTCTTTTCGTCAGTGAAGTAGTTCCATCAGCATCTATAATGATGGCCCATCATCTTTGATCTTCTTTCGATCAACAACCTAATCTGCTAATGCTTCCCAATCGGTGAAATGATTTCGACCAGCATCAGCAATCGAAGCCTTTCCCTGTTGGAAGACTAGTGCTCTAGGCTTCCGAAACGGTGGGCGCACGAACCACTAACTTTCGCCAATCCAAACAGCTGATTTTCACCGATGTATCGGCTCAAAATTCTTCCAAATTTCATTGATCAAATTGCCTAACTCCTTCGCTACTTATCGACTCCTCAAACAACTGAGTTTTGCCAACATATCGGCGGCCTTCGGCTGATTCCCTCCGCAACTGCGGCTCTGGTTTCCACTGTTTTTTGCCGATGATTTCAACACTTAAACCAAACTTCAAAACTTTCCTACTGTCAGCAATCGGAACCACTAACACTACTGCATCGACGTTTTAGTCCCTATGACAACCACAACGGCGGACTAAAAAACCCCTAAATTCTTCCACGGTGTCGACAAACCCAACATCTATTTTCCACCTAGCTCTCCACTACATCGGAATTCCTTCCCACTAAGTGTTCCAATGAACCGACAGTTCAAACACTTGGAAACATTTTGTCAATTTCCCAGTCATTCACCAATTTCTCCTGGGCAAAAGGCAACATGCCTCTGCTAACTGGTCTTTCATGGCCCATAGAGGCCCATGATACAACCTGCAAGCTCTGATACCACACTATAACATCCCCGAACCTCTGACCGCCGAAGAGGACGCTACCATGGCCTTAACCATCCGGGAAACCAGCCCCATGAACATGTGTATTCATAAATTGTTGAAACAAAATGCATTGAAGTAGAACATACACAAATACAATTATTTGTCATACACAGCTGAAGCAACATGCATTCATACAAGCATTCAACATGTTCACCATATTCATTAACAGTAAAATGATTGCAGAAGTAAAATAGACAAGATTACTTATCTTATGAAGAACTTGTTCACCAACCAGCTATGTCGGTGCAACGTTCCACCCAACCATAGGCTAGCATGCTCCTAAATCTCTTAGCAATTCTGCCACCCCCGAGCTGGGCATGATTCCCCAAGGAATAAGGAACAAGTAGGCTTACACATAGCCAAGGATACACAAAACACAGCCAAGCCAACACAGTTGGGTTTATCAAGCCATCTAGGAGATGTGAAAGGCTAAATGCTAAGCTGGTGAGCCCATTACAAAGCTAGGAACACCTACACTAGAACTAGCCTAACTTCTAAGACACCCACACACACCCAACACAAGGAATCAATCCCTTCTCTACTACACAGTCCCTCAAGCCCTGACTTCCCTTCCAGTGCTATTCAGGGGTTGTGGAGAAGAAATCCAACCCTCTAGCTCTATCTGTGTCGTTTCCAAACACACTAGGTTTATCAAGCAAACCAATCCCCCATCCCTACTCCCAACACAGTCCGAAGACCAACCACTGCATACACGTAGTCACACAAGTGATTCACAGCTTGGTTAAGGAAAACAACTCCTCAATCATTCTTGGCCCTATCATGGCCAAAATGACTCAGCAAACAACACAGACCACACTGGGGAAGAAAATACAGAATCTCGACCTATGGGTGAGGGAAATTTACATCAAACCTCCAGAATTCAGATGGAAAACATACTAGATACCACTCTGTGGAAACGTGAGTGACATCCAAAATGGATCCCTCCTCCTGGCTGCATGAGACCACACCCAAAAAAGAAGCTTGTGCGTGGGAATCATTAGACTACCATCCCTACGTGAGGATGAATATACTAGGGAAAGAATGGCGTAGTGGAGAGGGTGGAGATTCCGCTGGAGTGATGGCGGTGGTTGGTTTTGCTTGCCAACGTGAGGGTCAACCTGTTGGTGGAGTGTGTGTGTGGGCAAGGACTGACAATCCTGCCACACTCCACTCCCAGCCATAACTGCCTCAACTACTCAGCAAAACATTAAATTGGTAGTTGGATAAGATAAGGAAATATGGGAAAATCAAAGAAGGTGGTGACACATGGATTTTTCCCCATAGGTTCAAAGTTTAATAAACCCCCCCCCTTATCCTTGGGAAAATCATGCCCTTTTCATTATGGTTGCAGTGAGCATAGATGGTTGGGTTCATTTAATTAATGATGTATATTTACATTATGACAAAACTTGATATGTATGCCACATGCCCCGATATACCATCAGTGACAATTTCAACCCGAAACATAGCATAACCAATCGATGGTGGAGCCTTGGCCTTTAGCTCCGCACCATGATTATTTACAATATATACATCATATACATCTAATGCAATGGGGTCAACACCGAGGTGTTAGAGTAAGAGCAGATGATAGAGGAAAATGCAAAGGAAATTGAGGTGCTAAAAAGGATCAATATCGCTTGACAGTGGAGAAAGTGTAGCTCTAGGATCATAGGGTGTGCATTTAGAGCAGATGGTTTCTGCTTCCTTTCAACAGATACCTGAAAGAACAGAGGACTTGGATGTGGAGGAAAAAACAAAGCGGCTTGGGGTCGTAATTTCATAGTTGAGGCGCAACAACGATGATATACACACAATTGTGGATCCAGAAACACTAGCGGAAGAAATTTCCATAAAGGAAAAGCACCATTGAAGACTTTGCAACACAACTGGAGGAAATGGACCAAGATGCAAAGAGATTTACCGATGACACTACACAATTTTGGGGCAGTGTAGTCCAGGATGCTCATTTGGAGAAACTGACCACACAGTTGCAGGAGGACGAGGGGCAACTGGAAACATTGAAGACATCACTTAAAGTGCTTCCACTAGTGGTACAGGTCACAAAGGTAGCGGAGCTGAAGGAATTACAACAGTGGGTTGCAAAGGCTATGGATTGTCACTAGAGGCATACAACACAGGTAGATGAATTTCAAGATGTTGGTGCACAACTCTCAGTGAAGGCAGGTGGTAAAGGAGGGAATAAAGGATGTCACAACAAAGATCGACGAGTGCCCATTGTCATGAGAAGTGACCTAAATATGGGAGACTACTGAGAAAATAAAAGAACAGATTAAGGATATCACCCAACATTACGATTATTTCAAGGTGAATATCAGCAGATACACCATTTCCAGCTAACGTGGCTCATGGGTGAGCCCCAAGACTGTGTTGGGTGCCTGTTGGCAGGAATTTTAGGAGTAATTTTGCTATGTAGCATTGTAGATGTTGCTCCAAGCCAAAGATGCTGCGCAAGGCGGAAAACCATGCCTAAGGAGGATTAACTATATTTTATGTATTTTGGTCATATTTTGTAGATTTTGACCACATTATGTGGATTGTGGTAATTATTTTGTAGATTATGTTAAGAAATAGTTAGGAAGTTGGATTAAGTGGACCACTAATGTAAATGTGCAAGCCTATAAATAGATTTAGAATTGAAAGTGTTAAGTCTGCTTTGGACGCTTCTTTTTGGCAAATATGCTTCTTAAGGGTTAAGATCTAGGTATGAACTGAGATCCTTTGATTTATGTATGTGAACTGAAGAAAGTTTTTGGAGAATCTGTGTTTTGATGCAAAGGTTAATATGACATGATAGAGGTTGGACATTGTTTTAATACACATATAGGTTGGACCACATAAGGTTACCAATAATACACATATAGAATCATATATTCATACAAATACAAGAGACAAGAACAAATGATAGAATAATAGATTATATTAATGAATCACATAAGGGTCCATACATACACAGAACTAAACCAAATTCATATCTGGCTCAATAGCCTATTATATATGATTACAAAATAGTTATGAATAACTACTTGTCGGTTCAGTTAATTGACACAACCTTTGGAGTCCAACCTAATCTCTGATTAGGCAACTAACTAGTCTAGTCGTCTCACTGACTAGCACCTCCAACATCTCCCCCAAGAACAAAATCTTTCTTCATCTCAAAGAAATAGGGGAGGTACTCACAAGTGTACCCTATGAAATAGTTGTTAGACTTTATTTGTCTTCATGGGATGTGTAGTGGAATAGAAGGTCATCTCTATACACATACTTCGACTATGGATTCTGTTGTAATGGCTAGTTGGTGTTGAAATTCTGCCTAGCTGTGAAGAGCTTTTTGGATGTCAATGGTCAAATTTGTGATGCTTGATAGGGTCAACATTTTATCTTGAATTGAAAGATATGTAATATTATTCATGTTGGGCCCTAAAAATTGGCCTTTTTCATCTGCTGTGTCCATCAACCTTTTCATTTGTGGATAGATTGTGTCCAATTTGTCGATGCTGGGAAGAGCCCGGTTTACCCATTAATGAGCTTATTTATATAGCTTTGTTGTTTCCAATACAATCTAATCTTGTATTGTGCTCCTCATTGCTTCTTCAAGACCCTGTTTATTTTCTAGTGTCCTGATATGTTCGTCGGTTTCTTGAGCCTCCTGAAATACTTGGCCATAGTGGGTATACGAGCCGCGCAGTACTTCTTCTGTAGTAGTAGAGTCCTCCAAATGTTCTTGCAATACCTTGTGTGCTTCTGAGAATGTTGTGTAGTGATGTCTTAATAACACAGATGTTTCTTATTTTTCCTCTTCTTTCTTGGCCTGTAGTTGTGCCTGAAGGTTCAACATGACACTTTCCAGCAACTGGTAAGCTCCCTCTAGTGGTTTGTCAGTGTCGATCTCATTTTCTCCTGGTAAAACTGTTTGAATCAGATTCCTGCATATGGTCAGGATTTCAACTTGTTCTTCCTTGAATTTGTCAAGCTGCTCATGTCTCTTGTGGCTCCTTGTTGTGGCTTATTTAGTGAGAGCTCCCAATATTTGGTCCAACTCTCCATCTCTTAGTTTCGGTGTGTCGACTGCAGAAGTCGATCCTAACTGATGAAGGTGGATCACGGTCGGTACCTGTTGTGTCTAGTGGTGCTCTTTTTTCTTTTTCTCTTTTATTTTCCTTTTGTGTTTATGTTGGCCCCCCACTATTTCTATAGGTTCTACTCCTACCTATTCTTTCTTTGATTGTTGTACTACCTATTGTTCTATGGTCGGTCAGTTTTCAGCTGGCTTCTCTCTTGTTGGTTTATTTTTAGTTGTGTCGATTTTTATTGACTGTACTTATTGGTTAAGGTTTTCCATGAATTATGTATTTGGTAGTGTTGGAAATGGTGGATCTAGCTTTGGTGGAGGTTCTGAAGTATTTTTCTATTTTTCTGTTTGTTTTTTTTCTGCGATCTAAATGTGAATGTGATGTGTAACTGGGATTGATGTGACGTTTCTCTGCTATGAATGATGATATACTATTAGATATGTTTATTCATCGATTTTTTTGTTGCGATTCAAGTATGGAAAAAAGATCTAGCAAATGCTGACATGATTTTGTCAATGAATAATATTAATAATTAGATCCATTGAGTAATGTTGTGCTGATTTTATAAATAGATGCACGATCCTCCTTCATATTGCGGAAACCTGGTTTCGACAATTCTCCCTCGAACATCTCGGGTGATACTTCATCTGCTCTACAGGTGTTGCAGGATAGGGTAAAACCTATATGGGACAGTGATTAGGGATATCATGGTGGTTTTGGTTTCAACAAAGAGAGAACCCCTTTCTATGGTTTTTGTGTCAACACTCATGCCATTGTATCACTAGTTTTCATGGATTTTGGCTTAAACCTTGAAGTAGTTTTATACCATGTCTGTATGAGGGCTCTTATATGAGTTTGATGATGTTGTCACAGCCATATATTATGTATTACTTGGTAAATTCATGTCCATATTTTCTGTGTATCGAAATCTAATAAACTCATGTGTGAAAAGCTTGCATTGCCATGTCATTGAATCACTAGTTTCCATGATTTTGGCTTCAATCTTGAAGGAGTCTTGTATCATATTTGTCTGAGGGATGTTTTATGATTTTGATAATGTTGTGAGAGCCATATATTTTGTGTTACTATTCAATTTAATTTTCCTATTCCTTTCCAGTCCAAATCCATATGTGTAACTCTTGCAATTTCATGCTACTAATTCACTAGTTTTCATGTATTTGACTCCCATACTGAATGAGTTGTATACAAGAATTGTATGAGGGTATTTATATGGTTTTTAATAATTTTTTGGTAGAAATTTTATGTTTTATATGGTCTCTATATCTCACATCCTGATCTAAGCCTTTAACTCTACCTTTCATATGTCAAGAACGAGCTAGTTATCCAATTTCCCTATGAGCAATTTCATTGAAAATTATCAAACAAATTTGGAACTCTATAACTAGTTTACATAACTAATAAACATGTGTAATGATATTCCATGAGGCATTATATCATTCCCCATACTCTTCTTACAAAAAATTTCGGTTTGTACATGAGTTGGGAAGCCCAATTGGCCTACGCCTTAGGGGGGATTTCATCACAATTTCCTAGTAATTTTATCCCTTTTTTCATCAGCCCAAAAAAAGGTTGCATAAGTATAAAGTAAGATAAAAAAATTTCATAAACCACCTTGGTATTTTTTAATCCTCACCATACCATTTCCTGTCGAATTCAGGACCATTTGGTGAAACTTGGAACCCTTTAGAGTCTTGACTAGTAAAGCTCAAAAAATGTCCAGAAAGAACTCTTTCCCAAATTTCCAAGTTGGGACGTTACATCAACCAAGAGAAATACCAAATATTCTTATTCAAAACCCCTATGTTGATCCAAATATGCATAACTTGACTCCTTATTTTTCTTAAAATATCACTTCCTTCCAAACACTTGGATGCTCCTCTCTTGAACAAACACCTTCGGCAGGCTCACTCGGAGTATTTCTTGGAAAAACTAGAAAAGAGACTTACTAGTTGGGAATTTATCTTGCTAAATATGAAACGGAGACTAATATTGGTAAAGTAATTTCTCCAATTAATTCATGTTTACCTCTTCTCTATTCTAGTTGCAACAAAGAAAAGTCTTAAAATAATCAGGACCTTACAAAGAAAATTCCTATGGGGCAATATGTAGCATAACCGTCAATGAGATCTAGTTAGTTTTGAGGAGGATTTCAAACCCAATCTCTCTATGGATATAGGGATAGAAAATCCTAATATAATAAATGGAGTGATGGTATCAAAACTTTTGTGGAGATGAATTACCCACTATCAGGAACCATGCAAATTACTTTGGAAGGACAAATACACTCAATGAATATATAAATATGAACTAATTAGATTCAATAACCACATCCATGGCTCCATAATATGGAACTTGACATGGTCCAATTGTAATGTGATACAAAAACACAACTTCTGGGATATCAGGGATGGATCCACAACCCTTTTATGGGAATATGCATGGAAACAAGCCACCAAACTGGATCATATTTGAAATGACAGAGACTACCAAAGAGAGATGGAAAATATAAAATTATTTCATGTTATAAATTACTGGGATAATGGATAAAATGGTTTCCATTGGATCAATAGCCTATACAACTACCCAATAACTCTCTTCCTCCTATAAAAGAAGTATCCATAATAGAAGAATCAAATGCAAATAGGAAAAAGACCTCATTCACTAGGGCCATAAAACAATTGGAAGCATTTCCATCAAATAATGATATGCCATTGTTTCGAAGTGCAGTGACCTCCCTAAAGACCCCATTTGGAATCTAATACCAAGGACAAATATTTGGCCTAAATTATCTACCTTCCTGTAGGTTTTGGCCTGCAACAAAACTATCACTTGGGAAAACTTTTAAACAAAGGCTTCTAAGTTCCCTCTCACTATATTCTCTACAACCACAGAGATGAAGTCAAAGAGAACTTGTTCAATAAATTTTCCTTCTCTTCATCCCTATGGGACTGAGGGACATCCATTTTTTGAACTTCTCAAAGGGACAAAATGAGCATAAATAATTCTCTATTAAATTGGAAACACCTTCCCTTTAGGAGCCTTCTACTTAATAGGGCTTGACACATCTTCCATCACTTCATGTTATGGGAAATATCAAAATAAATAAATAGAATAATTTTCTGTGAGGAAACACATCCCATATACTTTTTTCTAGTAAAAGATATAAATGAATACCAAATAAACCCTATAGATTCAGAAGTGGGAGACTAGAGATAAGCAGTTAAATCAATAAGAAGAAATCATATATAAAGCTTGGGGTATCCACATAGATCAAAGCAACAACATGATAGAAATGTGACACCAAAAAATATCCAATCCCTCTACTTGGAGCCCTCCTCCTCCCAGATTTAATAAAATCAACGTTGATGGGGCCGCCAAAGATAATTTGGGGAGTATTCATATATAGCAGAGGTATCATAAAAGGAGTATTTACAAGCTATATAGGAATAAATAGAAATAATGCAACAAAATTGCAGGTGCTGCTCCAAAGTCTTATAATAGCAATTGAGTAGGGATACAACCAGGTTGCAATTAAGGGAGATCGCCAAACTTTGATATAAATTATGGTTAAACTCCAAAATGGGACTCCTTTAGAAAATCAAATTCACAATTGGTGCCTTGAATATGACATGGTGGATCTAGTGGCAAGAGCCAAGAAAATTATAGATTTTATCCCCTGCCACATCATACGGAAAGCCAACAAACTAGTTGATTGTCTTGACAACATGGGACTCATGCTTAGGACTAGAGTTCTAAATGATTTGGATACCAACTTGAAAAGGGAACCCTTCATGAAATATTTCCATACTCTAGCTACCAAGGATAAGAGGATTACAACTCAATACCCATGTGAGCTGGTAGTGATGGACATGGAGCTCATTTTGAATGAGCAAATTCAAGAAATAGAGGGCCAATGAAGGATTCCCACACAACTCGCCATTTATAGATACCTATCATAAGAGGAACACATGGAAGGTTTAAACCATGCAGAGCACATAGACATGCATCATGGTATTTAATAGAAATATGAATTAATTCTTTCCATTTCATGCAAAGGTACACTGGTATATTGTCTAAGAAAATCAAGAATCAAGGGAGTACAACAACAGGAAAAACCTAGAGTTCATCCATGTGATGCCAGACTTTCCAATTATGGACATTGTTGGTCTCATGATTATTGAGGCTGGCGGAAGAGCCTTTATATTTATTCTTGTGAAATGTCATGAGAAGGTAAAAGGAAAATATAAGACTAAGAGAAGAAATAAATATGCCATGTCTAGAGATAAATCATCCAAGCATGAACGAGCAGAGATGAGGAAGTTTACTTCTAATAAGAGTCGTGTTGGTGATGCAGAAAATTTCTACAAGTGTCATACCACAATGGTTTGAAAGATTAAAACTGAGTGTCTAGAAGCCATCCCTTTTCAGGAAACAATAATATTCTAGGAGGTGTAGGAGTATTAGAGCCTAGGTGCTTGGATTAAGGACCCTGGAAATTTTCCTTCTCATCATGATCTATGAGAACTCTTTACTTATTGGAAAAAGAAGGTAATATTGAGAAACATTTTGGAGAGATGGAAGGGAGAAAGAAACTAGCTAATGGAGGACTTGAGAATCCTAAAGGGGTTACAAGAAGATGCCCATCATCATATTTTGTCCCTAACTAGGTTCATAAGCAAGTTTTGGATCAAGTTTATTCTAAGACCCTAACTCTGTCAACGGGGGACACAACAAAGGTGAGGGTGATTCTTTCGAAATTGGTTTGCTACAAATGAACCCAATCTTCAATATATATCTCCCTCTCACCCTTTGGAGTGACTAGATATAGAACCTTGGGGACAACAAAAACCAAATTATTATCTACGAGTGTTCAGTGGTGATTCTTTAGGTCACAAAAATTCTTATGCATGGACTCTTGGGGGATCATAATGAAGCCATGACATCCATTCAAATAAAGGTTAAGGAGTTGAAATACCTGCACATACTTTTTCCCATAATGGAGAGAAAGGTGGGAATCATGGGGAAACGGGTTGACCTTTAGAAGACCTGTGGATATTCTTTTCTTACTGGAACAAAGGATATTCCCATAATTATCAATGGAGAACCAACATAAGAAGTATGATGTATCTTTCAATCACAACAATATGTACTGGTTGTTTTGGAATTATGCAAGTTTTAGTTTTTTTTCATATCTGGAGTTAGTAGGAAAGGACCAAGCTCATTCAATCCTAGTTTTAAGTATGGTGTTTCATGAGTCAAGAAGTCAAAAACTTGGGTAACTATTCTAATACTATCATGAGTATCTTGATTTTTTAGACTCTGTTTTATAGCTTGATCACTCCCAAATCCAGGATGAAGTATGTAATGACACTGAATACTATACTTTGTTTCTATGTTTACCATTAATAGAAGGTTACATGACTTACTTAAAAAAACATTATATTTCTTATATAATTTTAAATACTACTCTATAATTAAATACTATATTGTTTTCTTCTTAAATAAGTGACCAAATCATTATTTTTACATAGTATTGATAGAGGCCAATTCGCATCAAAATGTTCATTGGAAATACTATATGAATTGTGATGTGGAGTTGCAACCTTTGACAACAAGGAGTTAAGAAAAATATTTTTGAATGAGAGATTAATGATCATAGGTATTATACTACTTCTTTAGGGAATTCTACCTACTAGAGCCAAGTATTCTTTAGTGGGAGGACTTGAAATATAATTCTTTAGGGAATTATACCAACTAGAGCCAAGTATTATACTACTTCTTTAAGGAATTCTTGTTGATTTTTCTAATCTGCTTAGATTATATCTTAAAAAAAATTGTTACTAGTATACCAATAAAGGAGCAACAAGCACATAAACATAAGAACACAAAGTGTTTCCTTGGGGAAACCACAAGGGAGAAAACCACACAAAACTTCCTTAGTAGAGAACTCAATCATAGCAGTGTAAAACCCACACAACTACTTCTCTCTTCTTTCTCGTGCACTGATATTTCTCTCTCTTGCAAAACAGCTTGAGTGATTGAGTACAAATGAAGGGGAGTTCCTTCCTATTTATATTCTTCAGTCGAATTGACTCATAACCTAAAATGGTTGAGTTGTCTAACTGACTGGGCCGACTTGTCCAAATGGACACCAAAAATATCATTTATTATATTGACACTTGGGTACTATTGACCCGAATTACATCTGGAGGTTTACATTGACTCTTTTAATGATACTAACAAGACCAAAATCATCTCATGGCAGAGGAATACAATCAATACATCTGGAATATATTCTGAATTTATAATACTTTAACACTCGCTCTTAACTAGGAAGGTATTTGACCATAGAAACAACTGCTAATTCAATTATACAACTAATTGGTTAGTCTCTATATGTCATAGGAATTTTTGGAAAATCATCATTCACCTTCATCATGGATCTCAGCTGGGTCATCTTCTGCAATCTTCAGTATATAAATATTGAATCATATTTCGTATATACTCGAGCATCTTCTATCATCTTCTGAATTGTCTTTGGTAGAATCAGTATGTGAATACTGAATCATCTTCTGGGTGTTCTTCTTATAGCATCAGTATGTGAATACTGACTCATCATCTATTACATCAGTGTATGAATATTGGATCATCTTCGATGTGGATACTGGATCATCATCTATCTCGTTAGAGTATGCATACTAAATCATCTTCTTACAGCATCAGTATGTGAATACTGAGTAATCTCTGTAACTTCATCATATGCAACATTTGTATATAGATACTAAAACATCAACAACAATCTCATTACCATGTTAGTGCTAAAATAAAACAACATATAATTCTAGAAAATCATCTGCGTTACCAGCATATAGATGCTCAAACATCAACATCATCATCACTATAGAAATACTAAAACAAATTCATCAACAATCATTAGTGTAACAACACTGCAACGAACTCAACCAATCATCTCAACAATCATCAATACTGAAGAAAAAATCTCAACAAACATCTCAGCAATCATAACAATACTGAAGCAATCATCTCAATAAACATTTCATCAATCATAAATATAACAATATTGAAACAATCATCTCAACAATCATCAAAACATCTCAACAAACATCTCAACAAACATCTCAGCAATCATCAGTATAGTAGTACTAAAGCAATCATCTCAAAAATCAATAGTATAGGAATACTGAGGATACATCTTTCCCTTCAACATCTCATAGAAGCATCACATTGAGTTCTCTGGTATATCCATCTGGGCATTTTGTTTAACTTACTAACCCTTTTGGGCCAAACAATCCTTGTTAGACAGATGGATCTCCCTAGGGACCAAACAAGCCTTTCCTGGTTTACTAACCCATCTGGGCCAACCAATCCTAGCCATACATACTAATCCCCCTAGGATCAACAGGCCTCATTTGACTTACTAACCCTTTCAGTCCAAACAATCCTAGCCAGACTTACCCTCCTCTAGACTGAACTACTCACCACTGCATCCATCAT
The DNA here is from genome assembly GCA_001517045.1 of Pseudotsuga menziesii. Lineage (NCBI taxonomy): Eukaryota > Viridiplantae > Streptophyta > Pinopsida > Pinales > Pinaceae > Pseudotsuga > Pseudotsuga menziesii. Next base: position 142,491 of record LPNX010963705.1, read on the forward strand.
CCATCCGTTGTCACTCCCTCTTTCGATAGAGGTCCTTTCAGACTACACCAAGCTTGTCTCAAAAGTATTCAAACTTTACATGAGCCAAAGGCTTAGTTAATACATTTTCTACTTGTCCGTCTATAGGAACATACTTGATCTTTACAGCTCCCTTCTAAAACATATCCTGGATGAAATAATATATGATTTCAATGTGACTTATCATGCAAAATGGTATTTTCCATCATCTTAATACAACTCTGATTATCACAAAGGATATCATTAGCATCTATCTCTACATCAAATGGTCATGCTAACATCTTTCAAATCCATATTTCTTTGCTACATGATGAACATGCTAGAATATATTCATCCTCTGTTGTACTAAGTGCAATAATGGTCTGATTTATAATGGACCAAGAGATCATACCTGGTCCTATACTAAAACAACATCCTGAGGTGCTTTTTTGATCTTTGTCACTTCGTCCCCAATTTAAATATGCATATCCATGTAATTTGATCTCACCACCAGATGCATATCTAAGCCCATAGTCTAAAGTTCCCTTTATATACCTCATCACATTTTTCCCCAATAAGGTGAATGTGTTTAGGATTCACCATATACTAACTTAAGATGTTTACTGCAAAACATATATATGGTCTTGTATTGGTTAAGTACATCATAGAACCAATAATCTATCTATATAAGATGGCATCAACTACTTCTGAAGTATCAGAATTTACTAAATTCAAATTTATTGTCATATGAATAGTCATAGCTTTACAATATAACATTCCAAATATTTTTAATATTTATACAGTATATTTTCCTTGGTTTAGGAAAATATCGTCTAGATATTTCCATACTTCAATACCTAGAAAATAATGCATCATTCCAAGGTCTTTCATTCCAAACTCTGGAGCAAGATTCTTCTTACATTCGATGATAGACTTATCTTCTCCTGTCAAGAAGAGATCATCTACATATAGTAATAAAATCATAATCCCATCATCCTCAATCTTATAGTATAGGTTGAAGTCTGCTTTTCTTTTAGTAAATCCTAAGCTCATCAAAAATTGATCAATCCCACCATACCATGCTCTAGGTGCTTTCTTTGACCCATACAATTCCTTCTTTAGTATTCATACATGAGTTTTCTGATCATTAGTCTTAAAACCTCGCGGTTGTTCGATATATACCTCTTATTCAATCAAGCCATTCGGAATGTTGTCTTCACATCCATTTGGTGTAGCTTCCACTTCATATTGGATTCCAAGGCAAGGATGGTTCTGATTGAGGTGTATCTAGCTACTGGTGCAAAGCTCTCCTCATAATCGATTCCCTCTTTCTGAGAGAATCCTCGAGCTACAAATCTTCTCGTGTACTTTTCTATACTTCCATCTGTTGAGTGTTTAGTTTTGAAGATCCATTTCGAGGATACCATTGACTTGTCTTTTGGTCTTGATAATACTTCCCACACATCATTCTTTATAATGGATTGGTATTCCTCGACCATTGGATCAGCCCACTCCTTCTGTTTTATTGCTTCTTCAAAGTATTTTGGTTCTTTATCAACTAGATCACACATCAAAGCCATATATCCAAGGTATGACTATGGATTCTTTCTTTCTCAAATGGTTCCTTCTGGGGCACCATGTCTTTTTGCTTCTTTGATTACTTCAAGAGCCTAGCCATGTTTTCTCTTTCAAGAAATCGATTCACTAGGTAATTTTTCTTCGAATAAATGAGTTTCTGTCGTATCATGATCCTCATGCATCTGGACTTCTTCTTTGTTCCTAACTCATTTACGAATTTTAGTAGCTTTGGTAGTTTCATGCTCCTCTTCATCTTCCTTATCTTTATTTGACTTTCTGGACGTTGTAGCTTCGGCAAATGTGACATATATGCCAAGTTCAATTTGATGGTATACTGGGATATAGATTTGATAAGCTTTTGATTGTTCACTATACCCTATGAACAATCCATTCTTTCCTAAAGTATCTAACTTTTTCCTTTTCTCCTTGGGAATGTGTATGTATGTAGGACAACCAAATATCTTTAGGTGACTTACTTCAAGATTTTCTCCGAAAAACATTTCTTCTATATTTTTGTTTCCAAGGGCATTATGGGAAATTCTATTATGTACATATACTATTGTTTTGGTTGCTTCTTCCCATAGGTACATCGAAAGATCTTGATCATGTATCATAACTTTCACAGCTTCCATGATATATCTATTTTTTATTTCTTCCACACCATTTTGTTGTGGATTATAGGGAATGGTGAGCTCCCTCTTAATCCCAACTTCCTTCAACTAATCATTGAATTCATTTGATGTGAACTCTCCTCCATTACCTAACCTCAAAATATTTATTTTCTTCTCAGAGAGGTTTTCCACTAGGGCCTTAAATTCCTTCAACCTTTCAAACACTTCATCCTTCTATTTCAAGAAGTATATCCAAGTATTACGGGAGTAGTCATCAATAAAATAAGCATAGTAGACACACTCGCTTAATGAATTGGTTTGCATTGGCCCGCATGTGCCTGACTGGATGATATCTAAGATCCATTTTTCTTTACTATCACTTTTTGGATAAGGATTCTTAGTATTCTTTCCTTGTGCACATCCTTTGCACACTCCTTCATGTTCTATCTAAATTTCTAGTAGACAAAGCACAACCTAGCTTACAATTGGTAGATCTTTATAGTGAACATGAGAAATCCTTTAGTCACATAGCTCACATGGGTTTATGGTGATGGTTGGTAATGTTGAATCTATATGTCCCTTCAATTTGTAGAGTCCTTCTTCTTCAACTCTGATTTCTATTGCATTATCTATGGTTTTACCTCTTGTCCACATGGGAACTTTTCCATCCACAAAAGAAACTCTGAAGCCTTTCTTGTCTAAGGATAAAATGGGAAGAAGATTCTTCTTTAGTTCTGGGACATACATGGCATATTTCATTTTCATAGGCTTTCTAGAATCCAACTTATAGGATGCTTATCCTATTCCTTTAATGGGGCATTGAGAAATATCTACAAGCATTACTTTGTGTGGAGATTCCTTTTATTCAAGGCATGAGAGTGATTCCTTGTAACCTGTCATGTGCATGGAGGCACCACTATCAACTAGCCAGGTGTCATTTCCTGGTGAGACTGATCATGTTAGAGAAAATATTAAAACATATTCTTCACTGGAGTTTTCATCCTTCTTTGCTTCTTCTTCAACTTCTTGATCAATATCTTCAGCGGCATGGGCCTGAAATCTTCTCATCTTTTTTATTCTCTCTTCTTTCATGGGACAGTTAATGGCGATGTGCACCAACTTGTGACATGTGAAGCATTCAAAATTTGAGAAGTCTCTCTTGGGTTTTTTAAACCCTTGAATCTAATGAGGATGGTCACGACTCTTCCTTTTTCTTTTGGTATGAGGTGTCAACGCTTGATCCTCATTGTCATTTATATTTTCTTCTCTAGTTTCTATCCTTTCTTCTTCTTGGACACATTCTTCCCATAAATTTCAGAATTTGGTTAGTTTCCTTCTTAAACAGATTCCTCAGATAAAGGATTCTCAATCTCTTGGAAGACCATTTAAGGTTGTCATCACAATCTCTTCTTCTTCAACCATATCATCAATGGCTTCTAACTTATCATTTATTTGAGATACTCTTGTAAAGTAAGACTACATGGTCTTTGACTTTTGAGCTCTTACACTTTTGAGTTGATTCCTCAAGGTCATTTTCCTATTAATGTTTCTTCCTTCAAATAGACCAGATAGAGCATCAAACATTTCTTTTGGAGTCTCCCTTGAGGATACTTGAGGAATCAAGTTATATTTGATGGATTCAGCTATGATCCTTTTATCTATGGTTATATCCTTCTTATACTTGGACTTATCTTTAGCTTCTTCTGGTTCTTTCACTTCCTCCTTTACAAATTTATCTAGATCATTCTCTTGTAGGAAGAGCATGATCCTATACTTCCATGATTTGAATTTTTCAGCACTTTCAAGCTTTTCATCTAGCTTGGTATTCTTTTCCATATTTAGAATACTCAGAACTTCAAAAGGAATAAAGAGTAATAGTACTTACTTGAAGAAAACAACTCCTGGCTGACCTCCTTCTAGATGACCTAGGGTTTGATGCAGAAACCCTAATTTTTTAGTTTGGATCATAGGTAGAGCTGAGTGGTGGAGAATATGCGCCTCCCTATGGGAAGGCAGAATGTATCTTTCTTTTTCTGATATTGATGATGAAGACTTCTAGGAAAAATGAAGCCCTAGTTTGTCGTGGTAGCAGTGACTAGTCCTAAACTGAAAATGCTTGGAATTTAGTCCTGTCTCCATAGAAATATGCACTCTTCAGATGTGATTTAAGAGCGCCCTCTTTTCTAGTTGATCTATCGATGGATTTGTTTGGAGTAACAAAACCCTAACTGTGCAGTGATTCCTTTCAGGGTGGCTCTGATACCATGTTGATTTTTCTTAATCTACTTAGATGATATCTTAAAACAAATTGTTACTAGTAGATCATTGAAATAAAAAAAAGCACATAAACACAAGAAAAAAAATATTTTCCTCTGGGAAACCACAAGGGAGAAAACCTCGCAAAACCTCCTTAGTATAGAACTCAACTAGAGTAGTGTAAAACCCAGACAATTGCTTCTCTCTTATTTCTGGCACACTAATATTTCTCTCTCTTGCAAAACATCTTGAGTGAGTGAATACAAATGAAGGGGAGCGCCTCCCTATTTATACGAACTATAGTTGACTTGACTCATAATCTAACAGGGGCGACTTGTCTAACTGACTGGGTCGACTTGTCCAACTGGACACCAAAAAAATTATTTATTATATTGACACTTGGGTACTATTGACCTGACTTACATCCGAAGGTTTACATTGATTCTTTCAATGATACTAACAAGACCAAACTCATCTCTCGAAGGAGGAATACAATCGATACATCTGGAATATCTTTTGAAGTTATAATACTTTAACAATTATGCTACTAGAGCTAATTATTCTTTGGTTTTCCCCTCTCTCTCTCTCAAAACAATGATGGGATTATGTAACCTTATTTTCATCATTTTAGATGTCATCATGTCCATGATAACATTTATATAAGGGCATATGTAACTGGTTTCCACCGCTTTCCTATTTCATGGTAATGCTTTATTTATATATTATTAAAATTTATTTGACAACAAAATGGTTATATATGTAGAGGAATTTGAATTCACTGCCCAAAACCAAAAACACTATAAAACCCCCCAAAAAGTATTAGTAACAATTTCAAAGTCAATAGCCAATCTCGAGCTTGTTGAACACATTATGATGTGTCACTTTGCAATAGTTTTGACTCATGATAGCATCCTTCATTGCATCAAAACTCACCCGTAAAACAAGCCACAAAGATTGATTACCATTTGATTTTATATGTATATAAACCCAAAAAAACTTAAGAACTCAATAAAAACCTAATTATGAATTATTTAAAGGTTTTTTCATTAATTGGCTCACGATATAGAAATTCCATTACTACATTAAGGTTCTTTTAGAAATGAGAATGTTTTATTCTTTGCTCAATAGACCAACCACAAAATTGTGTAAGTTTACAATACTTCCACTTTGCCAAATTTTAAACATAGAATCAACAAAATTTTCTCCAATGATTATAAACAATTTTGCAACGAGTAACATCAACACCTTCATTATTTTGACTATAATATATTTACCATAAAAATTTACTTCACACAAAACTAAATTAATAAAACAAATAATAACTATATCAATTGAGCAACATCAAGAGCTTCATTATTTTGATTATAAAATACATACCCAAAAAAATTACTTCACATAAAACTAAATTAATAAAACAAATAATAACTATATAAATCAACATTACCAAAAAAAAATTACTTCACATAAAACTAAATTAATAAAACAAATAATAACATCAATAGGGATCAAATGGTTGAAAGATAGTTATGAAATGGAAGAGTTTGAAAATATTTTTTTATTCCTCATATTCTTCTAGTTAAACTGGTTCAAGTGTGATTTATCCATGCCTAGCTACATGTTATTAATAACAGTCTTCCTGTTATCCATTTATCAACTATGAGTTATTTTTTATATTCTTTTTATTTTTATCTTACATTCTTCTTGTTATCTCTCATGAACTCTTGGTTATTCATTCATCAACTATGAGTTATCCATGCATTGCTACCAGTTATCCATTTATCATCTAGCTCCTAATTTATTTATATTCCTTTTTTTATAATTATTTAGTTTGAATTTTGAAGGAGTGTCATAAAATCAATCTTGATAGTACATTTGTCTCATCCTCATCCCTATCCATGCTTGGCTACATTTTATCACCCACATTCTTTTTACTATCCATCTATGAACTATCAGTTTTTTTTATATATTTTTTTATTTTAAGTTAAGTTCTTCTAGTTATCTGCCATAAACCGTTAGTTATCCCTTCATTAGCTATGAGTTATCCATACATTGCTATGAATTATCAATTCATCAACTAGCTACCAATATTCATTTTTGCTATAAGTTATCCATACATTGCTGTAAATTATCAATTCATGAACTAACTACCAATATTCATTTGTGTTTCCTATGAAATTAGGTTACCATGCCCTACATTATACCAATATACACATTATATATTTAACCCCCATTCATTTTAGCTAGCTTGGATCACTTTGACGTTTTGTGTAAAGCTTTAGGAGATATCTGTATAGAGGCGTTTTTTACTACTCTAATGGACGTTCTTCCAGATGATCTTGTTCGCAAGTGCTTGATGATGGTGCCCTACAAATCACACCATAACCTGAAAGCTGTGTGCAGAGGGTGGGAGGCTATGGTGAATAACCCTAAGTTCTATGCGGACAGAAAGATATCTAGCACGAGCGAACAGTTTATATGTCTGATCGAAAAAGATTGGAGCGTGAAAAACATTGAGTCCCTCAGTCGCTTCTATGCAATAACGGTATATGACCCTGTGAAGGGCACCAGGGAAACGTTACCTCCAATTGATGATATCAAGTGCCCTGGAATACCAATATGTTCTCAGTGCGTTGCAGTCAATGGGAAGCTGGTTCTCATAGGCGGATTACACCCGTTGAGCAGAAGTCCTATGAAGACTGTATATATTTATGACTTTGTTTCTGCCAGATGGAGCCGCGGAGCTGACATGCATACACCTCGATATGCCTTTGCCACCTCTGTGTCTTCTGCCACTGGACTTATCTACGTCGCTGGCGGGGGCAATGAGTATTCAAACTGTCTCGCGGCTGCAGAAGTTTATAACGTGGAGGAAGATCATTGGAAAAATTTGCCTCCAATGATACAAACGCTCAGCCATGGATGCCAAGGTGTTTTCCTGGGCGGTAAATTCATCGTGATAAGCAGACTCAAATACCACAAAAATGCAGTAGTTTTCGATCCGACTGATGGAACGTGGAGAATTTGGGAAGATATTTGGATCAGTTTAAGGGGAAACCCATGTGAAAGTTGTGGGGTTGCAACTTCTTCTAACAACTTGTACGCGTTCATTGAAAAAGATATAATAAAATATGATGCCGAGAAAAGCGTTTGGACTGCTGTGGCTACTCTTCCGCGAGATATTGTACCGTTTGGACTGGATGCATGTGTTACGGAATGGCGTGACTGGCTTTTTGTAAGCGGATTTGACTTCTTTAACTGTGAATTCGTCAATTATCTGTTTCACCCGTCAACAGGACAGCTGAATGAAGTTAACAGTGATGGTCGAGAAGACATTGTTGTATTTGCAACAACAATTGAGATTTGAATATGGTTATGTATTTTGATAAAGCGATCATTTTTTTTTATTGAAACTGAGTTGTTTGGTTGATTTGATTTGAGATCTATCAAGTATCTAGAGAGACTTGATTTCAGATCTATCAAGTGTTCAGGAAATGTGTAATTCAATGTTTATGGTTTCAGTTTATTTAATTTATATTATTTTATATATATGTAATTCTAAATGATTTAAATTCAATTTAAACCTATATGTTACTTCTAAAAATATTTTATTATTTTTTTTAAAAGATACTTGTGAATTCTAGGATAAGCATGGAATGAGTTACGTATCTTTCATACTGATTTGTACAATGCATCTCTTAGGTGCAATAAAGACTTAGTAAAATAAAAATTATTTGTGAAAAAAAAAAT
>LPNX010963705.1:151238-165555 GCA_001517045.1 Pseudotsuga menziesii
TAAAAGTATGATTGATCCTCCAAGTTAGCAATATGATAAACCGACACCAAGTGCTATTCTTGGAAACCGCATTGTATATTATAGATCTATTTTTTTTTACACTCCTGTACTTTTATAACCTTGTCAAACCTCTGCAACTTGGGGAATTAAATTCCCATAGAACATGGAGTATCTAGAATTTGAAAATTTCATCAGTATCGTAATTGTTGAACAATAAAAATTGTCTAGAAATTATCCCAAGCTTGATTGATCCATTTTTTATGCCCAACATCAAAATAAACCACATGTGACTAATATTGCATTGGCATGGATCCTTGGTAACCTCGCTAGTGGACCCACAAGCCCCATGATTTCCATTATATTGGAGATCAATATCACCCCACTAGAAGACAAGTGCATGCCCTCATTGAGTAATAGAAGGAAAGTTACAACATCATGACCACCACCCAAACCCAAATCAACAATATCTTGTCCACTTTCTAAGCTGGTATCAATAGTTAATTAATTACTGAAATGATAGGAAGGGAACCAAGATAGTGGGGAATTTCCAGCAGGAGATTACTACTACGCCAGGACACCCTTTCATGACATGCAACCCCTTATATTGCACAATTTATTTGCTTAGTGGTCTTAAGGAGGAGATAGCGCACAAGTAAGGATGTAGTGCCCAAGTGTAACTTGTGTGGAGGCTTATGAGGTAGCTAATAAGAAACATCTGGTGGTAAGCACCTAGATTACATGTCCCAATTTCATTCAATAAATGTGTCTTCCCTTTGTTCCTCCTCCACAACCCCTTATGGTATACAAGTTGACTTTGATAGAAATGGACAAACATAAATGGCAACACCTCTTCTATAATTATGGTGAAAAAAAATTCAAAGTCATATATGTATGAAACAAAATTATTTTTCATTAATATGACCTCATTTAGAACTTTCTACAAAATTTCATACAAAGACATAACCAAGCTATATCAGGCATAGATTCAACCCTATCTTGATGATGTACCCAGTGAGAAACATCCTTGTGAGGAACCCCAAATTTACATCCATGCTTTCTTATGAATTATAGCTCCCCAAACCTTAAAGTTGATAGATAAGGACAATTGGTCAGAGACAATAAAGGCTTCAAATATTTCATAGAAAGAAATCACCTATTAGACCTTCATAACTATAATGGTTATTTTACCGGGAACAATAAAAGAGGAGGGAGGTAACATATAGACTCGAGACTTGATTGATTTATCCTCTCATAAGATCTAGATTCTATATGTTAGAGGAGAACACTGTACAACAACAATTCTTCATACAAATGGATCAAATCATTGGTTCATCTATATCAACTAAAATAGAGAAGACTCCACTACGAACGTAACATTTAGATTTGAGAAATTATGGCTAGATCATTTAGACTTCAACTCTAATATCAAGACCTGGTGGCAAGAATAAAAATTCACCTTAGGTTCCCTCATCTACAAATTCCAACAGAAACTTAAAAAAATGAAGCAAGAACTCAAAGTATGGAACAAGCCTAGTTCTTCATAAATAATTTTGAGGATAAAAGAATAATAGATAATCAAATGAACCAATTGTTGGGTAAAATATGCACTATCTAATTCAACACTTAATTGTTAACCCGAGAAGGTAGCTTGTGAGATGCAAACACTATATGTGTAGGGCTAAAGCCTAAACTATCCTAGGATAACCTAACCCAGTAACTTGAAAATATTCAATGTGATTTCAAAAGCTAACTCTATGTTATTCTAACCTATGAACGAAAATTGAAATTGCAATAAAAAGAAATCATTATTCTAGAAAGCAATGCTTGGTCTGAAAGCAAACTAAGCTACGAAAATGAAACTATTTCTTAACAATCACTCAAACCTTAAGCAAACTAACTATCCTATTCTATGAATCAAAAAGAAATCTACTTGTGCAAAATTAAAGATCTAAACTAGGAAAGGAATTCAATTGCAACTAACTATTTGAAAGTAGGAAGATTATGCTATTTCTAAGACAACAAGCTAACTAACTATTCTATGAAATTCAATCAAATGACTAACTATGAATTCACGAAAGTAGGATAAAATTCTATTCTAAAGACCAAGCACAAATAGATGCAATGCTTTAAAACGGGAATTTAATATAAAAAAATCTATCTAATTAATCTATGCAACTTAAATTTAACAACTAACTATGAATTAAAAAACAAGATGAAACATTATTCCAAAGATTAACTACAAAGCATTCAAATTTCAAGCTTTAACATAATTGCAAAAATGAAATAATATTCAAACTGACTTCAATACAATCCGACCACTAAAGCATATCCTTGCAAATTAAAATAGCTAATAAAACCACTCATTAATATGACCCAGAAACTAATTTAAGTAAATAGAAAACTATGTAATGACACAGAAAACAGAACATGTGACAGAAAGTGTGACTTGGCAATTGATTTCTCATTTAATATTTCAATGCTTTTATCAAATTAATAGATTTCCTTAGCATGAGTTTTAATATGTTTTATATCAGCATACTCTTCAATTCAATCTTAAAATGAATTATTACTTACAATTGAAACTATTGTAAATTAAGCTTGCATTTAAAAATACAAAATGAAATTTGTAGATTATGAAATTCTAAAGGAATACTATTGTTAAGTCTAAGCTACATAAGGAAAACTATTTTTAAATAATCATTCAAACTGTAATCAAACTACCTATCCTATTCTTATGAATTGAAATACTATCTATTGTATGAAATCAGAGATCTAAACTATGCAACAAAACTCAACTACTTACTAACTATTAAAAACAAGAAATCAAGCTTCTTCAAGAAAATATTCTATCTATGTAACATAAAAAAATGTGATTGAGTTTTTACTACAATTTCAAGTGAAGCAAGATGAAATACTATTCTATAGGCTAAGACATGAATCAACAACCGATTCTACAAGACAATAAACTACTCATAAGAAAACGTTCTAATTCCCACTTTGCGAATTGAAAGGCTTCCTACTATTTCTGAACAGTAAAGGCTAATCTTCAAAACATAATTCACTGGCTATCTTTCAATTGAGTATCTAAACTATGAAACCCTACCTTCTACAAATTTAATTCTTAAAGCAATGAAACCCTATAGCACTAGAAATGAAGGAAAAACACAAATGAACAATAAAAAAAAAACACAATTCTATTAGTTATTTGGGGCAAACGAAAACGAAGTAGAACATACTAACTACTAAATCTTTGAAATACTATTCTTGCTTCTGTCTACAAAAGAAATTTAGAAATAGAATGAAAACCATACAACAATTGACTGAATAAAGGAAAAAACAATTCTGTTATCTTCTTGAGTGAAAATGAAATAAAGCAAAACCTTTCTAGCTAGTAAGACTTCAAGACTAAAGTCTATTTCCGTCTAATGTCGGAATTCTAAAAATGGAATAAAACCTAGCAGCGATCAAAGGAATGAAAGTAAATGCATCAAATGGTGCGGAAGCAAACGCAATTGGAAAGATCTAGCTACGAAAAAGGTAAATCTTGGAAGTCTAGTGGAATTAAACGCAAATGGAAAAACGATATTACATCAATCAGCTAGCTACAACAAAAATAAATGTAACTGCGAATTGTGAATTGAAAGGGGAAAACGTAGAACAACAAAAAAAAAAACATGAAGATAAATATGGATGGGCAGAGCTCCGTGAATCAAAGGAAAAACAACTAATCTATTAAGCATGAATTAATAAGATTGAAAGAATGAACATCTAAACATTTAATTAAACTGAAATTGACAAATTAAATTGCAGAAACAAAAATACTTATCTAACAAAGAATTGGATCTATCCAAGCACACACAGAAACAACATGTAACCTCTGATGGGCCCTCAGAGTCACAACCTCCATTTATTCTAGTACTTCAGATGACCATAACAACAAAACAAGCTTCTTATTGCATACAAATTCAAAATTAGAGAGTTCTCAGAAAAACTTGAGCAATAGTGGAAATATCTACAATGACAATTCCACCCCTATCTCCATTTTCTCAACCCTATAGGGCTCTATTTATACATAAAAATCCATATAAAAATGGATATGATCAGTCACCCAATTCATAAACTCCTTCAACAACTCAAAAAACGCACATTTGGCAAAAGTTGGAAAAATTCCCCTTCCATAACTCTCTGGTGGTTGCGATTTTGGACATACAAATTATGGGTTTTGTAGCTGGATAAGTTTTCTTCAAACCCATTTTCCCGTTTGGCAAGATATTCTCCCATGTTCACGCAAACCAAGGCTTAGTATGGCATTCGAGAAATATTTACTGCTAAAAATCTAGGTTTAACATTATTTTGGGCAATCTAGAAAGCGACTTTTAACTGCAATTTAATTCACAAATCTGACTCTTGGGATGAATTAGTGCTAAGTTGTCTACCAAATTAATCGCTCGGTGTTATGTTTAAATAATGTTTAGGTTCTATTGGTTGCATCATATGATCCTCATCCTTTTCATCCTTGTGAGTCCATTATTCGCGTCTTGTTCATATTAAGTTCACAACCTATAAAAAAAAGAAACCCATTATATTAGAACCAAAGTGATATGAAAGCCAATATTAAAGTTTTGATAATATATTTATATGTAAAGACCATTCCACTTCAAAGGGTTTTTATTAATATTACTTTTTAAAAGGAGACGTGATGGTATGTTTTATATATGTTTTATATATGATCGATCGAATATTCCAAATAATTAATGATATATAAGGAAGTCTATCATATAATATTCAAATGGATTAAATGGCCATCTCTAAATTAAATAAGTTCCAAAAATCCATGTCACTTTTGACTTTATGTTTTGGTTAATTTGTATATGAGTGAGTTTGAAACATTGATTTAAAGTTTAAATAAGATTTTTAATGTTTTAATATTAAAGTCTTTTAATATTCATATTTTTATTCTCTTATGTTTTTAAATTTGAATTAATGTTAAAATTCATCCCAACTTCATGGTTTCTGCATATGCAGGCATTATAGGATCAACAAAAGATAGAAGACAAAACTAAGACAAATTAGCAAACCATTAATAAACATGTCATTAAACCTAGTGTGAAACTGAGGACCAAAAGAAGTATCAACCAGAATAAGAGTCATTCGATCTTAATCTAAAGTATGGGAATGCATCACCGAGTGTGACAAGCAATTTATCACCAATAAAATTATATATAATGCATTAAAAGTAATAAATCATGGTATTCAATTTCATTGCTTTTAATTAATAGATTAAAAATAAAAGATAATCTTTTGAGAGTGAATATAATGATATAGACTTAAATGTGATGACATAATAGTGAAATATAGTAAAAAAAAGAGACAATTTAGGTGCCCAACACTAGCTATAGTAGGAAATGATTTTCACAGGATGTACTAAGAGAAACAACAAGAAGGATCCTAATCTAAATCAACAATTGTAAGAAAGTCTCAAATAAGAGGAAATGCTTTGAAGACATAAATGTTGAGTGCAATGGCTGATGGATGGGAAAAAAAAAAGGAAAATTATTCCACAATTCCATGCTGCAGCATAGGAAAATAAAAAATCACCACCCTCAAGGAAAGTCAAGGAAACAATCTACAGCAACAAGAGGATATAACAGATGACCTAATATCCTTCTTCAAAATTCTCCTCATAAAGCGTCTAGGAGATAGAGTTGTGATCATTGAGGAAATAACTCAACATAACCCCCATCTAGTTAGTGAAGAAAAGAATGACATGTTAATGCTACCCATCCCCCTAGAAGAAGCAGAAAATGAAGCCAAATATATGTACGCCATCAAATCCCCAAGACTAGATGATTTCGTAATAGATTTATTCCATTCCAACAAGGGCATAATCAAGGAGGAGGTATAGGTAGTTGTGGAAAACTCTTATAATACCAAAGGAATCCTATTATCATTCAATTGCACCATACATACTCTCATCCCCGAATGTCCCAACACCTCATCCCTAGATAAGTATCCTCATATTTCCATCAGCAGCATCATCTACAAGACTATTACCAAATCCTTCACCAATAGCCTTAAACCCCTCCTACCATATCTTGTCTCTCCATAAAAATTAGATTATGTGAAAGGTCATCAAATCTTGGATAGAATCTTAATGGAGCATGAATTCATTCATTCCATCAAGATAACTAGAAACCCTAGAATGTAAATAAATCTGGAAATGTCAAAATCCTTCAACAAATTGAGTTGGAATTACATTTTTAAAACTCTCCAAGATTTTGGTTTTTTTTCTAGATTGGATTTCTTGGATCCATTTGCTCATCTCCTCATATTTTTCTATATCCTTGCCAATGGATCCCCCTCCACACTATTCATTACCTCTAGGGGAATCATGCAAGGTAACCCCCTCTCCCCCCTTATCTTAATATTAATTGTACACAAGTTGGGTATATCTATTCAAGCACATCTCAGAGCCAATATTCTTAAAGGTCATCAAATTCATCTAGGATCCCCCGTCAACACTCATGAACAATTCATGGATGATTATCTTCTAATGGGATTTCCCTACTTTAAGGAGACCAAAATATTAAAGAACATCATGGAGTGTTTTAAAAGGGCCTTATGATATGACATCAACTGTCATGTCTCGAACTAAATAATTTCCAAATAAAACTAGTTGCAAATAATGTTCCACCAAACTACTAGTTCCCTAGGTTGAGATGGAGACAAAACATTTGTAATAAGGGGCTATGGGACCCAAATGGAATTTAGTTTACCATATTCACATTTAAATGGGTCATATAAACGATAAATGCTAATAAAATAAGGTGGCATGGGTTCATGAAGACACTTAGAAGCTTGTGGAGCCTTTGGATGACAAGATTCCACACACACTTGGCATGATCTTCATCCAAATTTGAACACATGGGTAATGTAGCAATATTGGATGGTGATATGGTGTCAAATATAATATAATTAGCCAATTAATTTGAATAGTTAAAGGAGAGTAACTCCCATGGAAGAGAAAGAGACTAGAAGACAAGTTGTGGCACTTGGAAGGAGATTCCATGCACTCTATGACAACAAATGATGAAAGATTCTATGACAAGTATGACAAATTCAGACCTAATTGCAGACATATGACAAATATTAGATCCCAGTTTCATAATTTTTTTTGCAATAACGACTTTACTATCCTTTTAGCTTGTCAAAATTATAGTAAGCTCGGGACACTTCTTTCCAAGCTCTTTGAGCACAGAAATATAACTTTAAAGCAAACTAATTAATTCTCTTCTTTAGGTATGATAGACCAAAGTTTGGTCTCAGGGGACGTTAACCATCATCATCATCATCATGAAAAGGATAAAATTATCCGCCAAGTGGTCAAATTTTGGATTTATATGAAGCCATTCAAATTGGGGAAAGAATTGGAGCATGAAGAGTGAGACACATGTCATGAGAGTTACTAAACCACTAAGATGAGTTGGATGAATCCCATGGAGGTAAATTCGACCTTAGGAGGCATAATGAATTTAATAAAAGGATTTCATGAGGAATGATAATGGATTTTGATCATTTTCTAATTGTCCTTTGGAATTTTGGAGAGCTTTTGCTTGTCCATTGCATGGTGAGTGTTCACTCTCCCTACTTGTGAACCAATTTCGAGGGAGTTGGATTCCTTTCAAAGTTTGTTGATCGAGATTCCATTCAGAGATATCATTGGAAATTAATGAAGGATTTTTTTGTTTCAGGATGAAGGTCCATACAGTCGAATTCTCATATATCTCCCTATTCTTCCATTCCTTCTTCTCCATTCCCCCATAGTCTCATGTTGATGGTGCACTTGTTGGAGTGGTGATTGTGCTTTGCTGATTATAGTTGATTCCAAAGATTTGTTGTATTATGTATGGGTATGTAATATCATTTCCATATTCTATGTAATTCGAAATATCATAAATACATGTATGAAAGGCTCACATTCCCCATGCTCTTGAATAACTACTTTTGATGGATTTGGCTATAATATTGAAGTAGTTTTATATCATATTTGTATGAGGAAATTTCTATGATTTTGATGATGTTTGGGAATACATATACTATGAATACTCTTTACTTTCATTCCCATATTATATTCATCTCTAATTCCAATAAAATCTTGCGTGAAAAGCTTGCATTCTCATCCCATTGTATCACTAGTTTTCATGGATTTTGGCTTCAATCTTGAAGTAGTTTTATACCATATTTGTATGAGGGATATTATATGAGTTGGATGATGTTCTGAAAACTATATATGATTTATTAATATGTAATTTAATCTCTATATGATATGTGGATCGAAATCCAATAAACTGATGTGTGAAAAGCTTGCATTCCTTTGTCATTGAAACACTAGTTTCCATGACTTTGGCTTCAATATTGAAGGATTATTGTATCAGATTTGTATGAGGGATTTTCTATGAGTTTTATTCTATTTTGATAGAAATATATGATTTTTTACTCTTTAATTTCATGTCCCTATGCGCTGTGGGTCGAAATCCAAGAAATTCATATGTGGAACTCTTGCAATTCCATGCTACTAATTCACTAGTTTTCATGTATTTGACTCCCATAGTGAATGAGTTGTATACAATACTTGTATGAGGGGACTTATATGGTGTTGAATAATTTTGGGGTGGAATATTTTATTTTTTATATGGTCTTTATATGTCACATCATGATCTGATCCTTTAAGTCTATCTTTCATATATTAAAACAAGCTAGTTATGTGATTTCCCCATATGCAATTTCATTGAAAGTTATCAAACGAATGTGGAACTCTATAACCAGTTTGCATAACTAATAACCATGTGTAATGATAGTCCATGAGGTATTGTATCAGTCCTCATACTCTTCTTACAATTTTTTGTGGTTCGTACATGAGTTGGGAAGCCCAGTTGGCCTACACCCTAGGGGGTATTTCATCACAATTTCCTAGTAATTTTGGCCTCCTTTTTATCAGCCCCAAACAAGGTTGCATAGATATAAAGTCAGATAAAAAGTTTCCATAAACCACCTTGGTGTGTTTTAAGTCTTACCATGCCATTTCCTTTCGAATTCAAGACCATTTGGTGAAATTTGGAACCCAATAGAGTCTTGACTAGCAAAGCTCAAAAATTGTCCAAAAAGAACTATTTCCCAAATTTCCAAGTTGGGACATTACAATGGTATTAGATCATGTTCTTGGAACCTATTAAATTTATGGATGACATGGATGAATTTAAAAAAATAACCAAGTCATAATTTGATGTTACAACCAAGCAACTTATGCAAGGGTTTGAATTGATGGCTATCCAACTTAAGGGTAAGCTAGAAACATAGGGTAGTAATAGTTTCCATCATCGAGATACACATAAGACAATTATTTTTGAATACTTTGATGATTGGTTGTATGCATTTAGACACAATAAGTCATATTTAAACTCATTAAGGAAGAATCAACAATCCACAAGTATGGAGGAGTCTAGGGAGTCACCAAGTTCTGTGGGTGGCGATGTAGAAAAAGTATTACATCAAGAGGATTGAAAGTCACTCCCAAGTGACTTTGAAAAATATTAGGAAACATCACGTGAGAATGAATAAGAGCACCTTGAAACTATTGAGTATCATTCCAAGACACATTATACTATGGACATGGACACCTTCAATTTCGTGGATACCAATCCATCCATTCATAGTGCACTGCGACACATATGTGGCATTGTTCTGAAGGTAGTTCCAGTTAAATATCCAGTTGATATTCATGAGATATGTATGATGCAATCGATGATGGAGTGATACAATGTGACAAGAGGACCCGATGATGGTGACGATCTGCGGAACATCAATATTCCATATACAGAAGGGACTCAGGATGTCACAGCACTTGATGTACCAACAAATCCAATGAATCAACCGTTAAAAATTTAAAAGGTCAACATTGGGATAGAGGATAACCCAAAGTTTGAAAATGTTGGGAACTACTGGGATGAAGAAATCATGGCAAAGATCACACATCTATTGCATGAATTCTAATATTTGTTTCCTACAAAGTTTTCTGAGATGAAGGGAATGCTGGGAGATTTGGGAGATATGAAGATCCTGTTGAATCTAGATGCAAAATTAGTGAAGCAATGGTTGTATCACTTGAATATTCTGCGATACAAGGGGAGGGTCAAATCTGAGCTCGACAAAATGTTGGATGCTGGGATAATAGAGTGAGTTGAGGAATCGGAATGGATCAGCCCCATGGTAGTGCAAGACAAAAATATAGGTGAGGTTTAGATTTCTGTCAACCTTAGAAAACTGAATGATGTGTCTGCATAATCCATTTTCGACACCATTTACTGATGAGGTGTTAGAAGGAGTGGGTGGTAAAGAAATCTACTCATTCACGGATTCATTTTCTGGCTATCACCAGATTAAGATCGCCAAGGAGGATCACCACAAGACAACTTTTGTTACTGAGTGGGGATGTTTTCAGTACACCATGATGCCATTTGGACTGAATAATTCACCTACGATATTCTCCTGGATTGTTGTCGTTGCATTCAAGGACTTTTTTCAGAAGTTTTTAGCAGTTTATATGGATGAATGGATGGTTTATGGTTTGATCAGGGACCATATGGAGAACCTACCATTGACGTTGGAGCATTGTCGATAGCATTAGATTGAATTGAACTCGAAGAAGTTCATTTTCTATGCACCGTTTGGGATGCTATTGGGACACATTGTTTGGAAGGAAGGACTGTTAGTTGACCCCGCAAAGATTGTGCTCATTTTGAGCTTTCGAACACCTACAAATGTGAAGCAACTTAGAGAGACACTGGGACATACTACCGCAAATTTATTTAAGGTTATGCTAATATCATAGCTCTTACGAAGAGGTTTCTAAATAAAGATGTGGTATTTGTATGGAGTCAAGAGTGTCAAGGAAGTTTTGATACATTGAAGGCCAAGATGGCTTCCACACCAATACTGGTTTTTCCTTATTGGACTAAGGAGGTCCATGTCCATGTGGATGCATCGTCAATTGCACTGGGAGTGGCATTGGTACATCTAGGGGAAGGATATCTTGATCACCCGATTGCTTTCGCTAGTTGGAAGTTGTCATCTCTAGAGAAGAATTATACTATAGCAGGGAGGGAAGGTTTCACAATGGTGTATGTGCTACAAGCATTTCGACATTACCTATTAGGAGGTCATTTCAAGATGATCATAGACCACTTTGCTTTGAAATACTTGGTCAATAAGACTGTGTTGGGGGGGAAGATATGTCGTTGGCTACTTCTCTTTCAGGAGTTTTATTTTGAGATAATTGTGAAGTCGGGTCGCTTGAATGCAGTGCCAGATAAATTATCACAAATTGATACAGGTGAAGAAGAAATGAACATTGAAGATGGGTTTCCAAATGTGCAACTATTTAGAGTTGAGATGGTTGATGATTATTATGAGCAAATAGTTTAGTTTTTGGCTATGGGAACAACACCAGAGGAGCTTACTACAAGTTAGAAGAAACAGTTGGTTGTTAAAGCCACATATTTCCATTTGATTGCTAGACAACTCTATAATCTCAGACCGGATGAGATATTATGATGATGTGTCCTACCGCATGAACAAGGGAAAATATTGGTAGAGGCACATGCGAGAGTCACATGTGGACACTATGGAGGTTACGCTACATCCAGGAAGTTTCTCTGCGCAAGGATTTGGTGGCCCACTCTTAATGGTGATGTGACAGACTATGCATGGAATTGCGATGTCTGTCAAAGAATTGGAAAACCATGGAGGAGGGATGAAATGTCACTATTACCTCACCTGACATTGCAGCCATTTGAAAAAAGGGTAGTGGACTTTGTGGGACCAATCAACCCACCTGTAAAGAGGAATCGTGCACAGTACATCATTACAGCGACAGACTATTTGACAACATGGGTGGAGGATGCACCTGTTGTAGATTTCACTATGGAGACAACATCAAGGTTCATGTTTGACAACATTGTTACACAATTTGGGTGTCCAAGGAGATTGATGAGAGACCAGCAGAGTCACTTGCATAGTCAGCGCATTGACATAGGAACTTTAGATACAACACAAGAAGAGTACCTCATATCATCCACAACCAAATGGAACAGTGGAGGTGTTCAACAAGGTGTTGGATCATGTGCTCACAAAGGTATGTAACTCAAACCATGATGACTGGTATTTGAAGATTCTACCAGTCTTGTGGGCATATCACACCACTTGCAAAATATTGATAGGACAAATAACGTTCAAGTTGGTGTATGGGAAAGAGTAAGTCATGCCGATGGAGTACATAGTTCCAAGTTTGCGCATAGCGAAAAGGACAGCCATGGATGATCAAGGAGCATTAGAAGAACGCCTAGCGCAATTGGTGGAGCTGGAGGAAGATCACTTTGTTGTGGGTTTTCACCCGTGCGTTGAGAAGGATCGACAAAAGGATTGGCATGATCGACATATCAAAAATAAACATTTTCATCAAGGAGACTTAGTGGTGTTGTATGAAAGCAAGTTTTCCAAACATCCAGGCAAGTTGCAGATGCATTGGCTAGGTCCATATATCACTCATTCCATTACTTCAAGAGGTGCAGTACCACTGCAATAGTTAGATGGTGCGATGCTTCCTAAGTTGGTAAACGGTAGCAGGATGAAGCCCTACAGGATTGGGCCAAAGCTGTGCGATGCTTAAGACACTATGTGATATCAAATAAAAAAAATATCTTTTGTTTTTCATAGGATGGAAGTTAGGAGGATGGCGCACCAAGAGGAAGTGGTTGCACAAGTAGAGGAGTCAGACTCACATTTAGGGAGTCATGTCACAACAGGGGTAGTCCTGTGATGGATTCAAATCAACAATAAATACAATAGTTAAAGTAGTTATCCGGTGGCACTTTTAGATGAGATAAGCCTTAATGGCATATCTGAATATTTGATTAGCAAGATTGGCGACGGATTCCGGTGAGTAATGAAATATTTGGTCATAATGATTTAAAGGGATCTGTTGAGGCCTAGAAATTCGCAGGTAACAACAGTTAGGAATTCTCCCCAGTAAATGTTTCCAACTAGCCCATTACTATTTGGTATGGGGAATCCGTCCAGTTTACGGTCCAACTACCATAGGTCAAGTAACAAAAATAAAAGGTTTTACCAGTTATGGCCCAGTCCATCGTGTATATTTTAGTTTTTTGAATTTAAGTATGATATGCAAGTTCCTATCTAAGAATGCAGATTGATAGAGAATATGAGGAGCAGTCACAATGTGATGCATAGGTTCTTACCTCTCACTACTAGATTTTGATCCAAAATCCGACGGTTTTTTCCGACGGCGCGTGGATTTTTTATTTTAACCGTGCCAAAAATCAGAAAGATTAAATTTTTTTTTGAAATAATGGGCATAAGCGTCGCTTAAGCGACAGCGCTAAAAGTGCTATCCTTCTAAGTGTCGCTTAAGCGACGGTTTTCCTCCAAGTGTCGCTTAAGCGACGATTTTTTTTCCTAAGTGTCGCTTAAGCGACAGGTTTCCTCTCCATGTTAAAAGATTATAGGTTTAAACGTGGAGGGGTGGATCCTAAGGTGAAAATGAAAAAGGTTGACAATGCACAATGTAGTGATAGATGCATAGATATGCCTATATGCTAGTTCGAGCATAATTAACTCAAGATATAAGTGATTATTTGGTGATAAAATGTCAATAAAGCAAGTTACAAAACTTCACCAACTTGCAAAAGAATAAAAAAATATCACTCCCATGAACTACATTAAACGAAAACCCACAAAATAACTCCCATAAAGTTAAACTAGGAACTTTTGAAAAATATATTTGGGTGAAAAAGGTTTAAAATTTCAAAAAATAATTCATTTTAATATTCAAAATTACCGTTTAATCCAATGTAATTACGACATTACCAACTTACCTCTACATTTCAGGTAAAGATTGAGGAAGATTCAAGCACTTAAGTTTAGAGCTCTTAGTTCTAGGTTCTTCCTCTCATTCTCCTCTTTCATTTGACCCAATTCAATTTTCATTTTCGTCATATTTTGAGGGACAGGGACCCTGTAAAGTTCCCCTACTATGCCCCCATGAGGAGCAAGTTCATGGGTTGTGGGAGAAAATATTTACCCATGATTGTTGAAATAAACATTGTGGGACCTTGCAAATATCCTTGAAGGAAATCACAGGAGGCCTCTTCAAAAGTGAAAAAATAAATTCCATTTCTGAAAATTTACTTGGGATTGACAAGCACATTACCATGGCGATTAAGTCGAGGGAGCGTGAGGATGA
>LPNX010963785.1:3696-104488 GCA_001517045.1 Pseudotsuga menziesii
ATATATGTGGGTTTTAAAGAAAGGTATGAAAGTGTATATTTAAATGAAAGGCATAAAATGAAGTTAGGAGAAATTACCTCTGGATAATGGAAGATGATTTTCAACCTAGCCTGTTATGGATGAATCCTAACAAAAAGCTTTTACACCTATTGTCCTTGACCGTTAATTTGACTGGTTGAGGATGGGACGCATGTAATTTAGGTGGTTAATTGACTACCAGAATTATTGCTGAATTGAAGGAGACTTCCTCAGCAAAGTTGATGGCAGATTTTCTTCCTCGATTCATGGGAATCTTAGCGCACCCTAGGAAGAAGAAATCAGTCCCTCCTGTGTTATAAATAGGTTACTGAAATTCCTTTGAAGAAAGCCACCGGGGAGCTAAAGGAAATCACCAGCCCTGCATCTCATTGGGGTTTTTGTGTGTTAGAGGAATTTCATTTGCATGAGGAAGGATGTGTGCTGCCTTTGGAAATGGAGATAAGGCGTCGAGACAGCGATCTGTTGGGGTTGGCTCATATATATACATTGCAGCCACAATCATCTGCGATACCTATCTAAATTTTTATGTGCTTTAGTGTGTGTTTCTACCCTTTTCCCCGATGTTTTATACATGTGTTTTAATGCCACGATGCAAATAATTGTTGTTAATAATGTGTACTACTAACGAATGTGGTAGTAGGAAGAGTGTTCTCTCTAGTGTGTATTTTTGGGGATTTAGAGTCTGCATAGAAAATAAATCTACCCATGATTTGAAATGGCTGGGTATTTTTTCCTTTATCTAATACTTGAAATCGCTATGTGAGAAAACCGATCTACAGTTTTGGCAGCAATGGCGGAGAATTTGCACTACCCACATTTTGAGGGGAAATCGCTGTGCATTCCCACAGCTAGAACCCGATCCCCGTGTATTCTACCTCTAAAACCTAATCACTGCATCCGTACGGTGCAATGGGTTGGAGTATCGATCCACCAATCCCAGGGTTTATGTTGGTCTTTTATTCCAGATCTAGCATCAGGTTACTTGTATACGTAGGACTAAATACCGTGATTACAAATTTTAGATCGTGGTGTATTTCTTCACCTAGAATCTAGTCAATGTGTTGTATCAAGAAGACGTGTAGCATTCTGAGGTCATGTTTGGAGTTTTCATTGTAGATCTAGCATCAACCATACATGCGTTTGCCCAATAGTTTAACCCATGTGTGCAATCCATCAGCCACATTTTGCATCTGTATTTCCAACTGGGATCCTTCTAAGAAAAGGAAACTCAGATTCCAGTGTAATTTCCTTCTGCGTATGCATGGGCCATCATATACATTGAATTGGTCTTGGAAATGGGTTTGCAGTGTGTGACTTAGTTTGGGTTACAATTATTTATGGTTGCCAAGTAATGGCCCGCTGTCTTGTTTTATAAATCTTATTTTATTAAAAGGCATTGGGTAGGAATATGAACTCAAACCGTATTCATTTGGGTAAAAGTTTCATACTGATACATAATTTATTATCTAGCTTTGAACAGATATTTTATTGTATGCCTGAGTATGGACCCGACAATTTTCAAATTTGGAAAACTTGGTTAGGACCCCTTCACCCAAGGGCATGTTTGTATTTTGCTTGGATGTTCATTTTCTGAAATTTTGGGTTGTACTGCTTCTCGGGTATGTTTGGTTTTGTGCAATTTAATGTAATAGACACTCACTTTCACCTTCACGCCCTTTGTTTTTCTTGATGAAAATCTGAAACAACGTAGTAGAGATATTCTTCTTTGGTTTAAAGACCTTATCTCTCCAGATTTGACGGTATGCCAAAGTGAATTGAAAACAAACCAATGCATGTCTCTTTATGTACATAGTTTTTGGTACAAAAATTATGGTTATTATTGTCGAAGATTTCTTTATGCATAAAATATCTTTGACGCTTCTTGGTGAAAATAAATACTATATGAATATATATTATAGCCTTAAGAGATACAAACTTAGGGTTATCGTATTGTGGAATAATTCTTTAGGCATAAGATATCTTTTGTTGATTTCTTGGTGAAATTAATATCATATGAACATAAAATATAGTCTTAAGAGATCAAGTTTGGATATGGTGCCCACTTAGGAGCAGTGGTATGATATATATATCATATAGTTATGTTTGGTGTAATATACATTGTCAAAGTCTGTGTTGAAGCTATAGGATGAAATTGTGATAATACTGGACGGGTGCAAAGGATCACCTTCAGCCAATCAGGATGAAATTGTGATAATACGATAAGAACAAGAACAAACTATCTCTTATAAACTAAATCCAAATAAGATCCTATTAAGGTATGCCTATAGGTAAAATCATTTAATGAAAATTATGTAAACATATGTGGACAAAGTATCCCACTATAACAAGGCCACTACATATCTTGGCATGGGATGAAATTGATTGTTTTCCTTAGAGAGAGCTGTTGTCTTCCACTTCCCACTCGATGTTGGAAGTGAGTGTATGAGCATAATAGGAAGAAAGAATGGCAACAATGACATTGTAGATTGTAATTATTCTTGAAGGATAAATATTACATGATGATACAGTTTGGTCGACGTAGCCCATGGATTGGGTGAGTCACATACATTTTTGTCTATCTCTTTTTCATGCGTCTGAATGTTTTACTTTCCTCACATTGTTTTGTGTACATGTGATGTTGTTCTGTAACCTTGTTAATGGATTTTTCTACTGTAGAAGATAATCAAGAAAATTTATATAATGATTTTGGTCGACACATAGTATTGTTTTAGATGCACTATGATGATGAAAACGCTTGCAGTTTCCAACCAAAACCCTAATAGATTAATGGTTGAATGTTTTTGTAAAGATATGCTTTTCATATGAATGGAAGTGCATCTCATACAATTCATTACTTAGAAATAAACAATGAGTAATCTGTCGAATCGATCACTTTTCTTAAGAGAGATCCATATTGTTAGTCGAACGTTAATGTAGACAAAGTGTGGTTAAAGAAACATTGGAGTATGTATCAAATGACAAGTTAATTGCTACACCTAAGTATTCCTCCATTGAGGGGATTACTTAATCGTGTGAATACTAAGCATGTTTGGTTTATGTTATCAATAGAAATCTTAGGAAATTGGATGCAAATTGCATGTTTGGTTTTTGTAGAGGAGGATGGATGCAAATTGTCAAATGACTGTTTTACAATGCGTGTAGTTTTTACATTACCAAATTTGATTAGACATGCTTCATTGAAATGCCATGAAAAATCTGCCACTAACATGATTGACTCATTTTGTAGTAACAGTGGAACAAAAATTTTACCCCTTTTTCACACATAATGGCATTAAGGTATAAGAGGTATTCTACATTGTTCATATCATTGATCGAGTCAATCGATTCTTCTGGATTCAAGCTTCCACTATAGAATGGAGCATCTTCTATGGAGATAGAACATCCAACAAAGATTGATTTCAGTATTTTTAACTATGGAGTTTCAGCAGTTGTCTCGTCCTCCTCCTTAGGTACCTCTTCATGACTTGTTTCTCCATTGTGCTCATGATGCCTACAAGTATCTAATGCTTCCATCCTTTCTCTTAGAGTTCTTATCTCCTCTCTCAGGATGCATTGGTAATAGTTATTCCTTGCATGCCCCATCCTCTTCCAAATATCACATCCATCTCCTAGCACAACAAATCACTTCCAGACACAATCTTGTAGCAGGGATTTCTCCTTGCTACAGGGCAGGAATGGCTCCCTTCCGTCTATAGGATGGAAGGGTAGGTTACTATGTGGAAATACAGAAATGAAAAGCAGGAATGAAACTAGATAGAAATAAAAGCAAATATGGAACCCCTTTGATGACTCGATTGTATTTGGGCTAGTAAAATATCACATTGAGAATCTTATAATGATGCTTGAACGTTGTCGTTGGTTCCAAATTTCCCTTAATTTAAATAAGTGCATTTTATGTGCCCCATTTGGAATCTTGTTGGGTCATGTGGTTTGTCGCGATGGAATTTTGATGGATACTGCAAAAATTGTGATTATTATTGACCTACCATCACCCTCGACAATGAAACAATTGAAAGATACATTAGGACATATGGGGTATTACAAAAATTTCATCAAAGGATATGCATATGTTAAATCCCCTATGGAGAAATTGTTGAAGAAATATGTAAAGTTCCAATGGAATGAACAATGTCAAGAGAGCCTGGATGCTCTTAAGAATAATATGGAAACAACACCTATATTACTCTTTCCAAACTGGAAAAAAGAATTTCATGTCTATGTCAATGTATCGTCATTCACGTTAGGCGTTGTACTTGCATATCCAAGTGAAGGTTCTATTGATCATCGCATCGCATTTTATAGTAGAAAATTGTCGACGACAGAAAAGAACTATACCATGACAGAAAGAGAAGGACTCGCTATGGTATATGCTCTTCGAAATTCTAACATTATTATTTGGGAGGACACTTTAAGATGTATACAGATCATTATGCATTGAAATATTTGGTCAATAAGCTAGTGTTGGGGAAAAATATTTTTCGATGGCTTATCCTCTTCCAAGAATTGGAGTTTGATATTATTGTCAAACTAGGTCGGCTAAATTCAATACTGGAGCATCTATCGAGGCTAGAAAGTGGAGAAGAGCCTGGTAATCTTGATGATAGTCTTCCTAATGCACAACTATTTGTAGTTAATATGTTTGATGATAATTTTAAAAATATTATACATCTCTTAACTATAGGATATGCACCAGAATGATTCAGTACAACTCATAAGAAACAATTAGTTGTAAAAGCTGCAGATTTTTAGTTGATCGTTGGACAATTATCCAAGATGGGACCAAATGAAATCCTTCATCGTTGTTTCTTGGAACATGAGCGACCGATGGTATTGAATGAATCACATTCTAGTGTTGTCAGAGGCCATTATGCAGGAAAAGAAACTGTGTGTAAGATATTATAAGCAAGATTGTGGTGGGGTGAATCCGCGGACCTGGGTAACACTTTTTGGCAAGCACATTTCAGCAAAAACAGAAAAACGCACCTCGATCGAGGGCTTGTTAAACCCTCGACCGAGGTTTTATCAAGCCCTCGACCGAGGTATTTAAATACCTCAGCTGAGGTTTTGTTCGGTCGAGGGCTTTACAAACCCTCGATTGAGGTTTCATTAAGACCTCGACCGAGGTATTTAAATACCTCGGTCGAGGGCTTAAGAAAATAGACTTAGCCCACATTCAAACAAATGAAAAATTTTCTGTGCCTTGCAGAAGTGTACACCCTGCCATTCCTAGCACATAACTATGCGGAGTTGATACCGATAAATTCACCAACAAATCTTCTATCCATTGAGGTATCATACACGCATTTTGGCATTCATATGAAATTTATTTTTTAATTACTTCTAAAACTTATACTTAGAAAACCACACTGCAACTTTGAAGCAGCTCAAAGAAAAATCCGCAGAGTTAAAAATACATAGCCAAAAAATTCTTTAAAATGTACACATCACATATCGATGTGTCCTCTTCAAAAGGGTATCTTTGGTTTTTCAATTTTTGAAAAAATAGAAAAAATTGCTTTACGTGGAAAAATATGTGTTTAAAACGATGCTGAAATTGAATGTGGTCACTTTCGAAAAATAATAAATAATTGTATAATGCAAAAAAAATTAACAAAAAAATATGCACATCACACTGCATTTTATGTAGATCATGGTCATATATATTTTTTTTTTAAATTATTAATGCAAGATTGAATTACTCTACGTGGACACGAGCCACTTATTAGCTTCTTCAAATTTTTAAGGTCACAGAGTTCATTAAATGCAAAAATTCACACATTAAATGACATCGGAATATTTTTTTTAAATATCACTATGAAGCCAACATAATATTCTACAATTTTTTTTTTTACTACAAGTCAAAATTCACATGGAATATATGCGTTTTGAGGGCTTCTATCTAGCACATGAGTAAAAAATTAGGTTTTCATCGCCAAATTTGGCCAAAAAGTGTTACCCATCTTCATGGAATCACCCGGTGGCCTACTTTGCATGCAGACGCTATAGATTATTGTTGCAGCTGTGATATCTGCTAAAGAGATAGAAAGCCATCGCCGACAAGATGATATTTTGCTAGAACCATAGGTGAATTTAAAAGCATTTGACAAATGGGTTATTAATTTTTTTGGTCCTATTAATCCACCAGTAAAAGGAACGGGTTCATGTTATATAATCATTGTGATAGACTACTTGACCATATGGGATGAAGTAGTTCCAGTAAAGTATTATACTACTGCGACTACTACAAGATTTTGTTTGACCATGTAGTAACCCAGTTTGGATGTTTGAATATTTTGATAAGTGATCAAGGCACATATTTTGTTAATCGGTTGTTTGACAAATTAATTGAGGAACTCCATATTCAACATCAGATGGAAACAGTGTATCACCCATAAGTGAATGGTCATATCAAAGAATTCAATAACAACTTGGAAATTGCATTGATAAAAATATATAGCGTTCAAAGAGATGATTGGGATCAAAAGAAACTTGCATTACTATGGTATTATCACACAACTTACAAAAAGTTGATAGGACAAACTCTATTTAGACTGGTTTATGGACAGGAAGTTGTCGTACATCTAGAAATAATTCTACCTAGTTTAAGGATAATCATGATTACTAAAATGACTAATGTTAGTGCTATCAAAAAAATATTATTGCAGTTAGTACAGTTAGAAGAAGATAAACTTTTCATAGGATATCATAAAAATGGCGAGAAGGAGCGACAGAAAGCTTGGAACGACCGTCATATTAAGTATAAGCAGTTTCAGATTGGAGATCTTCGAGTCTCCTATATGATAGTAAGTTTTTAAATCATCCTGGAAAGCTTCAAACACATTGGTTGGGACCATATATTGTCATTCAGATCACTAAAGGAAGAGAAGTTCAATTGAAGAAGTTATATGGTACACCCTTCAAAGCATTAGTGAATGGAATTCAGCTAAATCCTTATCAGGATGGCCACAATTTGGTCGACTTATAATTCAACAAGTCAAAAAAAAATGAGTGTTTTTTCTGCAAGTTTATGAGTGTTTTTTCAGCAAGTTTATGATTGTTTTTACCACAAGTTTATGATTGTTTTTGTCGCAAGATTATGAGTGTTGAAAAGGAAAAATTGTTGTCGCATACTATATGTATGTTGCAAAAGAAGAATTATGTCGCAGACTATATGTCTGTCTGTTGAGGCTTGGAAATTCGCAGGAAACAACAGCAAGGGATTTTCCCCAATCAACATTCCCAACTAGCCCGTGACTGTTTGGAGTAGGGAATCCGTCCAGTTTGCGGTCCGGCTACCGTAGGTCAAGTAACAAAAATAGAAGGTTTTATCGGTTGCGGCCTAGTCAACTGCGTAAAATTTTTGTATTTTTGACTTTAAGTATGATATGCAAGTGCCTATCTAAGATGCAGATCGATAAATAATGCAAGGAGTAGTCACAACGTGATGCACATGTTCTTACCTTTCGTCTTAGACTCTCTCACATCTAAATCACACACAACTAGAAAATACAACACTAACTAAGTTGTCCCTAGGGAGCAAGATATTAATTCATGAATAATGTAATACTATTCACATGTTAAGATAAATCACAGATAGTTGTTCTTAGAATCAAAACACATAAACATGAATAAAGATATGCATGACAAGATAGCTCATCAACCGTTAAATCTTCCATTACTCATAGTGGAAATTATCACAGAGTAAACCAGAGAACATTTAGATAAGAACATAGGTTCAGAAAGTTAGAACACTCTCACAGTTAATGAAACACAGTTGAAAACAAAGTAGTTCCCCTTCAACATTGTTCATTTTATCACATTCGAACATCCCACACAGCACCTTTTCCAACAGGCAAAATTTGTAATTTCCTATTGTAAAACGAAGTAGTTCCTCTTACAACAAATGGTTCAAAAGTTTTCTCCAGGGGAAAAATCCCTCATTCCCTCTAACTTCCCTCTATTTAAACAAAACCGCAAAACCTTTAGGCTTCCCCAACCGTTTAATCTCACAAATTTGTCCTCTTGTGAGTGCTCATGATTCACATAATGCGTTATATTTCGGATTAAGACTTATGAGTACTTCATAAAACGGGACCAGCTTAGTAACTGATGAACCTTTTCAAGCCTGGGCCCCTGTTGCTGACGATTCCACTTTGTCTTTTATTTGTCCCTTTAAAGATTCCGTTGATCTCATAATATCTCTACCTATCATTTTTCAACCAGCTTCCTTCTGCTTTGTCCTCCAGCTTTGTAGCAAGAGTCTGAAGAATCTTCTAAATCCTCCTACAGTTGAAACAAAATTCATCATTAATTCGGACTGCATCTTTTCAACAAACATAAACCATACTAACAATAAAACTAATCATCAAAATGAGGCCCTGTACTGCGTTCTCGTCATAAAAACCTTAAAATGATAGAATATGAAACCTCCGTCACCCATCAGATACACACAGAACAGGTGGGAAAAACCTTCACCAACAGGAAAATCACTAAAGCATCGGGAGGATAGTTTAAATAATAGCCGCAACAGAGGGCTTCAAACGAACAATAGTTTCTGCAAGACCATCAAGTCTATCGGCGTCGAAAATATTAAATACTAAAGCATCGGGCGGAAAAACTCCTTGTCAGCGGACAGAAAGACATAGACATCGGGTGGTTAGTGCACTACGCAGCCGCAATGGCGGAAGACGGAAAGACTATGGGCCCCGCAGTAAATAAAATATAACGGTGAAAACCATAACAAAACAATCAGCGTGTGGAGTAGTTATATGGTGGAACATTTAGTTTTCTCGGGAGCCAAAATGGCGGAAAGCAATCAGACTACCACCTTCGATCAAAGTCATAAAATCTTCCGATATGGCACAAAAACATCATAAAAATGTTAAGTGTTCAGAAAATCTTAAGGTTATGTAGCGGTCTAAAAGTTGGTCTCATCTCCAAAACAGACACATCATAGAGATTAAAAATCCCGACTCAAACTTCAACCAACCTCCGACAGCGCATAGCAAGTCAACATAATAACATCACGGCATGGGAAAGGTCAACGCTATCTGTCAGAACAATCATCGTTTAGCTTCCGCAACGACAGCCCCGTTGGGAAATATGGCTTCGATGCGTTGTTTAAATGACCTCTGATCAACCAAACTAAACAACAATGTTAATGTTCCAAAAGACTTTCAGTTGGGCAGCGATGAAAATTTTGTTTCACCTCCGAAACAGCAGCAAAAAAGATATCAAAGAAAGAAATCACAGATCAAAGGACAACCTTTTGAGATTGAACTTTAAACTCTATGACCAAAGCATTTGCAGACACAAGCAATTTTCTGAAAAGCCTAAAAACAATTGACCTCAAAACAATCCAGACTTGCAGCAGAGGGAAAACAAAAATAGAGTTCATGGATCCAAACAATTTTAGGCAAGATAAAAATTAAGAGGAGGGTCCAAAATTTCAAAAATTTGGGAAAACAGTTGCAGTTGCAACAATTGGGAACTACCTGGTGAACCTATATCTCTGGACAATTTCTTCCTTAAGTAAGAGATTGTTTGACAATAAACCAACATGATGAATTCTTCCAGATGTCTAGATTTCCCAAATGAAAAATGTATGTACTTTTAATTATT
The DNA here is from genome assembly GCA_001517045.1 of Pseudotsuga menziesii. Classification (NCBI taxonomy): domain Eukaryota; kingdom Viridiplantae; phylum Streptophyta; class Pinopsida; order Pinales; family Pinaceae; genus Pseudotsuga; species Pseudotsuga menziesii. The sequence continues at coordinate 13,378 of LPNX010963785.1, forward strand.
GATGATAGTCCAATTTAGGAGAATGGAAACCAAGATTTCCAAGTCAAGATAACTATTCTAAGGTGAAGAAGATGAGTTTCATTTATTACCTGTGCCTTCAAGTAGCTGCCAGCTTGGACACCACAGGATTGTGACATATACTAAACAGAAATATTCATTTGTTCCTCATTCCCATGCCATTTTGCACTTTTGTGCTTTTGGACTTTTGTCCTTTATGAGTCCTCGTCCATGCCCTTCTTTTTGAATTTTCATTTAAGCTCCTCTATCCATAGTGTCATTTTGTGTGAGAGATGTATTTAACTTTCAGCTCACGGACGGAGAAGAACTTTTGGCAATTCAGTACTTTGTTTTGATACATATTGCTTTCTTAGGAGTTTTTTGAATCTTACTTGCCTTTTGGCTTTGAATTCTTGGCATGAGATCATTTATATATAATATATTGTTTACCCTGCTTCCTTTCCGTGGGTCTTTTCCTGTCACCCCCTGGGACATTTTACATGTGAGAAGGATGGAGCCTCGAAAGAGTATTCCAGACTTTTGATCCTGAGTTATTTTACAAGGATTAAGTAGGACTTCAATGTGTTCATAGCCATTTATAAAAACTATTAAACTAGAAGAAATTCTTTCAGATAAAACAATAGTACACAGTCTTATAATCAAGGATTTTAGTTAATCCAGAATTCTGATGCTCTCCATGCACCCAAAGGTTTGCCTCTTTTATTGAAATCAACCAAAATCTAACTAAAACCAATAGAAATAAAATAAATCAAAAATAAACAAACAAAGCAAATTATTTATGTACAAAACAAAAGAACAAAAACAAAACCTCAGGAAAAATAAGGTTTGAGAACTAAACCATTTACTGGTAAGTTCTCTTCCCACCCCTGTAAATCTTGCAATTTATAGGTTGAGGGGCCAAGTTTTGCCACAATCTGGAAAGGGCCAACCCATAACTATTGAAATTCCGTGTGTTTCCATTTCTCATCATGAGGGTGATCCCATTTGAGAACCAACTCTCCCACCTCGAAATATTTTGTTCCAACTTTGTGTTTATCAAACCATCTCTTTACTACCTCCTGTTGTTGTTTAAAACATTCTCTGGCCTTGGATCTAGACTCTTATGCCTTCAAAATATTATGTATCCTCATTTGCAAGACTTCATTATTTGATCCTGTGGATTCTTGAGTGATTATGGAAGAGGGTAGCATGATATTGGGAGGTAGAATGACCTCTTTTCCATAAACAAGGGTATATGGGGACACACCTAACGAAGTCTTGGGGGTGACTCTATCAGCTCAAAGAGCATTTGGTAATGCTGACCACCAACTCCTCTGATTTTCTATCACCGTCTTTTTTAAAATCCTAATCAGATTCTTGTTCGTAGATTCAGCCAAGCCATTTCCCTATGAATAGTAATTAGCAGAGTAATGCAACTTAATTCCTTTCTTGTGAGCAAATGCAGTTAATCTAATCGAGGAAAAGTAAGTAGCATTATCAAAAACTAAAGAAATTGGAACTCCAAACCTGTTCATAATATGATCTTGCAAGAAGTCCATGACTGCATCTTCATTTACTTTACGCAACGGAATGGTTTCAAACCAACGAGTGAAGTAGTCGGTTGCCGTCAAACTATATTTGTGTTGCAAGGAAGAATTTAGATTTATCTCTCCAATGATGTCCATCCCCCACTGCTCAAAAGGTTCTGTTATCATAACAGGATTTAATGGTCCTGCTGCTTTAACTTGTCTTCCACCACACCTTTGGCAGATGTCGCATTTTCTGACATGGGCATGTGCATATTTGAACAGTGTGGGCCAATAATATCCAGCTCTGAGAATTTTATGTGCTGTCGTATCTCCAAAGAAATGTCCTCCAGCAGGCCCATCATGTAATTCTATCATTACCTTCTTCGCATCTTCTTTCTCTAAGCATCTAAGAAGAAATCCATCATAATTCTTTTTGAATAATATTCCTTCAACAATCTGATATGAGGCTGATTTAAGACAAAGTGCTCTTCTTTGCTTAGAGTTCCAATGTTCCGGTAACAATCCCGCCTGAAGGTAATGCACAAGGTCTCGATACCAGTAGTCCAGAGTTGTGAAAAGAGGGCATACATCTATAAAATGTAACTCAACTTCGTCTTCCCAGTCATATTCTTCATTGTCTTTACTTTCAGTCATTAGTTTGCACAATCCTTGCCCTTTAACTATGGAGTCTGGCTTGAATTCAAGGTCATACTCCTATAGAGTTGTTACCCAGTTGCCTCTTCTTTCTCCTAAATCCTTTTGTACGAAAAGAGACCTCACAGCTGGGTGTGGGACTATTACCTTTGTCCGGTTCTTAAGTATATAAGGCCTTAATTGTTTTACCGCTTTGAACACGACATAAGCTTGTTTATCCACAGCTGGGTAATTCAATTCGGCCCCTTGCAGACCAGTGCTCATAAATGATATGGGGAACTCATCTCCCCCATCTTCCTTCTGGGTAAGCACAGCTGCTAGTGAATCATCAAATGCGAAGGTGTACAAAATAAAATCTTTCTCAAAATATGGACTTTTGAGGGAAGGTGTGTGTGCGACAGCTGTCTTTATTTTACTAAATGCATTCTTCTCTACATTAGTCCATTTGAATTGTACACTTTGCTTCACCATTTGCTACAAAGGTTTAACAATTTGAGCAAAATCTGGCACAAACCTTCGCACAAAATTTATTGTCCCCATAAATGATTGCATGCCCTTTTTATTATGGGGTAAGGGAATATGTTCGATGGCTTTGATCCTTTCTAGGTCTATGGAGATCCCCTTCTTAGAAACCACGTGACCGAACAATTTACCTTCTATAACGGTAAACACGCACTTCTTGAGGTTTAGTGAGATACCATATTTTTAGTAGTGTTCAAAAATATGCTTTAGATGAAATGCGTGTTCCTCTCTTTTCATTGACAAAATTGTGATGTCATCGAGGTATACTACAGCACTGCGGCCGATCAGACCATGGAAAGCTATGTCCATAGAACTCTGGAAAGTAGCTCCAGTGTTTATGAGTCCAAAGAGCATCCTTCTGTAAGAAAAAGTTCCCCACCTGGTCCTGAATGTCATTTTAAGTCTGTCTTCTTCAGCTACTAATACTTGATTGTAGCCTGAGAATCCGTCTAATATAGAGAACAGTTCAAAACCTGAAACCATTTGCAATATCTACTCCATGGGTGGGATAGGATAATTGTCTTTATCTGAAGCATGATTTAAGTTTCTGAAATCCACACATAACCTGATTTCTCTGGATTTCTTCCTTACCGGTACCAAACTTGAAACCCATTCTGAGTGTCTAACCTTGAAGATAATTCTAGCATCCAATAGTTTCTTAACTTCACTCTGGATTAAAGGTTCTAATTTTGGATGCATTTTCCTTAAAGGCTGCTGATACGGTTTGATTCCAGAACTGATGGGGATAACATGCTGGATAATATTGGTGTCATATGTCTTCAGATCTTCATACGTCCAGGAAAAAACATCTTTGTATTGTTTGAAAAGACTGATAAATTTATTCCTTTCACCTGGGGAGAAACACTTTCCCAAATTCACATATTTAGGCTCAATTTCAGTCCCCAAATTAATCAACTCGAACTGTAGAGATGAGCTATGAGTTTTCACATTCATCGGCCTTCTAAATTTCTCATTTAAATCAAACATCCATTCTAAAGTCCTGACTCCTTTAGGAATAAAATTATCAAAATTTAGCTCAGCTTGATGTTCTTCATCGTCAATAATCGCCCCTTTGAAGGTCTCATCATTTGTCAAGCATTCTATAATTTGTTGATCATCATCGAACACTCATAGATTCGTAATCATATCTGGAACTCAAGGCCTGAAAAGCAATTCAACAGAGCACCGATTATTAGAGGGCACAATCCTTGCAAATGAGGTGGCCAGCAAGTCAGCTGCTGCATTCTTAAGTATTGGAATCGATACAATGTTAAATGCATTAAAACATTTAAGTAAATCCCATACTTCATTTTGATAAGCTTTTAAATGAGGAGAAATGCAGTGTATTTGATTTCGAATTTGTTTTACAATTATTTCGGAATCCCCAAACGCCTTCAAATTTTTTACCTTTAATTCAATTGCTTTTCTTATTCCCTGAACTAGTGCTTCATATTTAGTTGTGTTATTGGTACATTCAAACTCTAACCTACATGAAAGAAAATGTTTGTTTTTCTTAGGGTCAATCAGGACACAGCGGGCTCCCAACCCCTCTAAAGTTTTAGAACCATCAAAGAAAAGCGTCCAAAAATCGTTAACTACTACTGTTGCAAGAATTAACATCTACATCTACAGCTAATTCTACTATTTTACAATCAATTTCATCAGCATATGAAAACCGAAGGAGATCAGGCTGAGCATCTGATGTATCGCTGGCTTCATTCGCTTGATAGTTTCCTAGTTCTAGCTCAATAAAGTAATTTCCCAAAACATAATCCACTGGCTCATTTTTACCTTGGAACTAAGTAACATTGTGTTTCATGTGGGGCTCCCTCAAAACCTTAATTTGATTTGGGCTTCCTTTATATGGTAGCCACAGATGTGACCAATTCGAGGAAAAATATCTGTTCAGCTTTGCCGACCAATCTCTGCTCAAAACAAGTCCATAAGCTTCCGATATGTCAGCCACCACAATGTCAATGAATTGACACACCTTATTATTTGAAGATAAGTGAACGAGCACATCCTCCAATTCCCCAATTACCTTCACATTCGTTCTATCCAACTGAATGACTCTCCAGGTAGATGGTTTAGGTTGCCCATTTATCTTCTTGCAGACCAACAGAGGCATGACGTTGACTGATGCCCCTGAGTCTACTAGGAAGTTATGCACGTTGTGGTTGAAAATTTCAAAAGTAAGGAGAAATGGTGGATTCTTACTTTTAGGCTTACCTCCCATACTTGCTTCACCAATTTCTTCTTCTCTGGGTTGATTGTCCGTGGGCAGCCTCTCCTCTGATACTTCAAGTGCTTTCAATATCTTTTCTTTCTGCTGCGGCACATTGCACATTTCAAATAATGAGATGTTTACCCTTAGCTTTTTGATATCCTCCACAATGTCATAATCCATCTTATGTTCTATGACATTCGATTTAACATTATTTATTTATTTTTCATTGGGTTTAGTAGACATGTTGGTCTGTCTAGGATTTTGACTGGTGACGATGAATTCCGGAATTTTATTAGTTGGGGAGTTGTTTTGAAATTTCTTAACATTCTTTTGAAGTCTTTTAATCCTCGAGAGCATAAGACTATTTTCCTTAATCAACCCCTGGATTCTCATAATTACATTTGTTTCCAGGATTCCCTCGTGTCTCAGATCCTTTTCCTTCTCGGCATCAAACAACGATACACAATCCCATAAAACCATGGCCTCATCCTCCTGTTTTTCTATTGATGTATTGTTGTCTTTCCCTTATTCATCGTTATCTTCAGTTAATTTGGAATCCAACAGCTGATTCATAATCAACGTCATTGAATTTATCCATTGAGGAAAATCCTTTTCAGAATGGGGTTGTTGGTGGAAAGTGCAAAAGTTATCCATTCCTACCTCCGTTAAGTTCATAGATGTAGGGCTATGTGGAGGGGCTTGGGATTGATTTTTATCTTCCCTTTTCTTGTAATAAGGCTTATAGAACTTTTGGGATTCCTTTTCCTTTTCCAAGTCTATGATTCTGTTGGAGAGCATCTGCATCATCTTTGCCATTCCTTCGAAATCTGGTGATTTCTCCTCTTTAGGCTTAGTAAATAACAAAGCTTTCCTCCCAACATTTTTTTCTCCTGACCGTTCAGGATAATCCTCGATACTTTCTTTTTCGGCCTCTACTCTCTCTGTTTCCTCATAAGTCTCTGCTAGCGTAGGTTTGGCCTTCATTTTAGCAAACATGACCAACTCAGGTCCTAGAGCTGAGGTATAATATTCAATCAGGAATTTATCCGAGGGTTTGTCAGCTTCAGAAAAAATCTAAAGATAAGCTGCGAATCTTTGGGTAAAACTATGCACCTTCTCTTTTCTTTCTTTCTTCAAGGTGCACAGTCCTTTCATGAGAGTTGCATGAGTTTTTTGGGTTGCATACTTACTTCTAAAAATCCTTTCAAAGGTATCCCAGTCTGGGATAGAGTTTGCAGGAAAATCAAAATACCATGATACTGCTGCTCCTTTAAGGGTGTGTGGGAAAAGTCTATAAACTACATCCTCATGTTCCCCAGCCCTTAATCCCTCTATCGCCAAATAGAAACTTTGTAAATGGTCATCTACTAACATCTTCTCATTTGGATCAAACTTGGGCAGCATCTTCTCAAAATCTTGAGGTAAGTCATGCAACGGAGGTGTTAAGTTCAAGGGTGATCTGGCTTTCCAAGCCAGTGGTGGATTTGGTGGGTTGGGTGGCTGATTTACGTTTATGCCTGCCATGAGTCTGGGTGGAGTGTGAGGTGGTGAATGAAAAGGAGTATGAACAGGTGAATAGTAAAGTGTATTTGGGCCCACTTGATTTAAAGGCTGAACCACCTCCTGTAAGGCTATTTCTACTAGTTCTTCCAAATCTCCAACCAACACTGAGTCTTCCAATATAGGATGGTCTTTCCTTTTATATTATTTTCTGGGCAAGTCAGGGATAATCGGTAATCCTCCAATATTCTTCACATATGCCCTAGTGTGTCTTCTCAGATCATTAACAACTTCATTGTCCACAGAATACAAATGCTCTTTACCCTTCTCTTCAGGGATTGGATTAGGAAACAAACTGCTTTCTGAACTGTCACCGATGGAATAATCTTGAGAAAAAGGGTTTCCTTGGCTAGCCATGCACTGGTGGCCCTCCTTCTAGCGCCAGAACCTATTGATGCCTGGAAATTCGCGGGCAACAACAGCAAGGGATTCTCCCCAGTCAACGTTCCCAACTAGCCCGTGGCTGTTTGGAGTAGGGAATCTGTCCGGTTTGCGGTCCGGTTACCGTAGGTCAAGTAACAAAAATAGAAGGTTTTACCAGTTGGGGCATGGTCCACTATGTATATTTTTGTATTTTTGACTTTAAGTATGATATGCAAGTGCCTATCTAAGATGCAGATCGATAATGAATGCAAGGAGTAGTCACAATGTGATGCGCAGGTTCTTGCCTCTCGTCTTAGACTCTCTCACATCTAAATCACACACAACTAGAAAATACAACACTAACTAAGCTGTCCCTAGGGAGCAAGATATTAATTCATGAGTAATGTAATACTGTTCACATGTTAAGATAAATCACAGATAACTGTTCTTAGAATCAAAACACATAAACATGAATAAAGATATACATGACAAGATAGCTCATCAACCATTAAACCTTCCATTACTCATAGTGGAAATTATCACGGAGTAAACCAGAGAACATTTAGATAAGAACATAGGTTCAAAAAGTTAGAACGCTCTCACAGTTAATGAAACATAGTTGAAAACGAAGTAGTTCCCCTTCAACATTGTTCATTTTATCACATTTGAACATTCCACACAACAACTTTTCCAACAAGCAAAATTTGTAATTTCCTATTGTAAAACGAAGTAGTTCCTCTTACAACAAATGGTTCACAAGTTTTCTCCAGGGGAAAAATCCCTCATTCCCTCTAACTTCCCTCTATTTAAACAAAACTGCAAAACCTTTGGGCTGCCCCAACCATTTAATCTCACAAATTTGTCCTCTTGTGAGTGCTCATGATTCACATAATGCATTATATTTCAGATTAAGACTTATGAGTACTTCATAAAATGGGACCATCTTAGTAACTGATGAACCTTTCCAAACCTGGGCCCCTGTTGCTGACGATTCTGCTTTGTCTTTTATTTGTCCCTTTAAAGATTCTGTTGATCTCAGAATATCTCTGCCTGTCATTTTTCAACCAGCTTCCTTCTGCTTTGTCCTCCAGCTATGTTGTCTTTGCAGCAGGAGTCTAAAGAATCTTCTAAATCCTCTTGCATTGAAACAAAATTCATCATTAATTTGGACTGCATCTTTTCAACAAACGTAAACCATACTAACAATAAAACTAATCATCAAAATGAGGCCCTATACTGCATTCTCACCGTGAAAACCTTAAAATGATAGAATATGAAACCTCCGTCACCCATCATATACACACAGAACAGGCGGGAAAAACCTTCACCGACAGGAAAATCACTAAAGCATTGGGAGGATAGTTTAAATAAAAGCCGCAATAGAGGGATTCAGATGGACAATAGGTTCCACGAGACCATCAAGTCTATCGGCGTCGAAAAGATTAAATACTAAAGCATTGGGCAGAAAAACTCCTTGTCGGCGGATGGAAAGACACAGACATCGGGTGGTTAGTGCACTACGCAACTGCAATGGCGGAAGACAAAAATACTATGGGCTCCGTGGAAAATAAAATATAACGGAAAAAACCATAACAAAACAATCGATGCGTGGAGCAGTTATATGGCGGAACATTTAGTTTGCTCGGGAGCCGAAATGGCGGAAAGCAATCAGACTACCACCTTTGATCAAAGTCATAAAATCTTTCGATATGCCACAAAAACATAATGAAAACGTTAATTGTTCGAAAAATATTAAGGTTGTGTAGCGGTCTAAAAGTTGGTCTCATCTCCAAAACAGCGGCATCATAGAGATTAAAAACCCCGACTCAAACTTCAACCAACCTCCGACAGCGCATAGGAAGTCAACATAATAACATCACGGCATGGGAAAGGTCAATGCTATCTGTCAAAACAATCATCTTTCAGCTTCCGCAACGACGGCCCCATAGGGAAATATGGCTCCGATGAATTGTTTAAATGACCTCTAATCAACCAAACTAAACAAAAATGTTAATGTTCCAAAAGAATTTCGGTTGGGCAGCGATGAAAATTTTGTTTCACCTTCGAAATAGCGGCGAAAAATATATCAAAGAAAGAAATCACAGATCAAAGGACAACCTTTTGAGATTGAACTTTAAACTCTACGACCAAAGCATTTGCAGACACAAGCAATTTTTTGAAAAGCCTAAAAATAGTTGACCTCAAAACAATCCAAACTTGTAGCAGAGGGAAAACAAAAATAGAGTTCATGGATCCAAACAATTTTAGGCAAGATAAAAATTAAGAGGAGGGTCCAAAATTTCAAAATTTTGGGAAAACAGTTGCAGCTGCAACAATTGGCGACTACCTGGTGAACCTAGATCTCTGGACAATTTCTTCCTTAAGTAAGAGACTATTTGACAATAAACCAACATGTTGAACTCTTCTAAATGTCTAGATTTCCCAAATGGAAAATGTATGTACTTTTAATTATTGATGATAGTCCAATTTAGGAGAATGGAAACCAAGATTTCCAAGTCAAGATAACTCTTCTGAGGCGAAGAAGATGAGTTTCATTAATTACCTCTGCCTTCAGGTAGCTGCCAGCTTGAACACCACAGTATTGTGACATATGGTAAACAGAAATATTCATTTGTTGCTCATTCCCATGCCATTTTTCACTTTTGTGCTTTTGGACTTTTGTCCTTTGTGAGTCCTCCTACATGCCCTTCTTTCTGAATTTTCATTCAGGCTCCTCTATCCATAGTGTCCTTTTGTGTGAGAGATGTATTTAACTTTCAGCTCATGGGTGGAGAAGAACTTTTGGCAATTCAGTACTTATATGGTTCAGTACATTGTTTTGATACATATTGCTTTCTTAGGAGTTTTTTTACTCTTGTCTGCCTTTTGGCTTTGAATTCTTGGCATGAGATTATTTATATATAATATACTGTTTACCCTGCTTCCTTTCCATGGGTCTTTTGCTGTCACCCCCTGGGACATTTTACATGTGAGATGGATGGAGCCTCGAAAGAGTATTCCAGAATTTTGATCCTGAGTTATTTTACAAGGATTAAGTAGGACTTCAATGTGTTCATAGCCATTTAGGAAAACTATTAAACTAGAATAAATTCTTTCAGATAAAACAATAGTACACAGTCTTATAATCAAGGATTTTAGTTAATCCAGAATTCTGATGCTGTCCATGCACCCAAAGGTTTGCCTCTTTTATTGAAATCAACCAAAATCTAACTAAAACCAATAGAAATAAAATAAATCAAAAATAAACAAACAAAGCAAATTATTTATGTACAAAACAAAAGAACAAAAACAAAAACTCAGGAAAAATAAGGTTTGAGAACTAAACCATTTACTGGTAAGTTCTCTTCCCACCCCTATAAATCTTTCAATTTATAGGTTGAGGGGCCAAGTTTTGCCACAATCTGGAAAGGGCCTACCCATAACTGTTGAAATTTCGTGTGTTTTCCTTTCTCATCATGAGGGTGATCCCATTTGAGAACCAAATCTCCCACCTCGAAATATTTTGTTCCAGCTTTGTGTTTATCAAACCATCTCTTTACTACCTCCTGTTGTTGTTTAAAACGTTCTCTGGCCTTGGATCTAGACTCTTCTACCTTCAAAAGATTGTGTATCTTCATTTGCAAGACTTCATTATTTGATCCTCTGGATTCTTGAGCGATTATGGAAAAGGGTAGCATGATATTGGGGGGTAGAATGGCCTCTTTTCCATAAACAAGGGTATACGGGGACACACCTAACGAAGTCTTGGGGGTGACCCTATCAGCCCAAAGAGCATTTGGTAATACTGAGCGCCAACTCCTCTGATTTTCTATCACCGTCTTTTTTAAAATCCTAATCAGATTCTTGTTCATAGATTCAGCCAAGCCATTTCCCTATGGATAGTAATTAGCAGAGTAATGCAACTTAATTCCTTTCTTGTGAGCAAATGTCGTTAATCTTATCGAGGAAAAGTAAGTAGCATTATTGAAAACTAAAGAAATCGGAACTCCAAACCTGGTCATAATATGATCTTGCAAGAAGTCCATGACCGCATCTTCATTTACTTTACGCAACGGAATGGCTTCGACCCAACGAGTGAAGTAGTCGATTTCCATCAGAATATATTTGTGTTGCAAGGAATAATTTGGCTTTATCTCTCCAATAATGTCCATCCCCCACTACTCAAAAGGTTCTGTTATCATAACAGGATTTAATGGTCCTGCTGCTTTAACTTGTCTTCCACCACACCTTTGGCAGATGTCGCATTTTCTGACATGGGCATGTGCATCTTTGAACAATGTGGGCCAATAATATCCAGCTCTGAGAATTTTATGTGCTGTCATATCTCCGGAGAAATGTCCTCTAGCAGGCCCATCATGTAAGTCTATCATTACCTTCTTCACATCTTATTTCTCTAAGCATCTAAGAAGAACTCCATCATAATTCTTTCTGAATAATATTTCTTCAACAATCTAATATGAGACTGATTTAAGATGCAGTGATCTTCTTTGCTTAGAGTTCCAATGTTCCGGTAACAATCCCGCCTGAAGGTAATGCACAAGGTCTCGATACCAGGAGTCCGGAGTTGTGAAAAGAGGACATACATCCATCAAATGTAATTATTCCATGTATACATAAGTAAATTCCTATCTAAGAATGCAAGTGCAACTAAGTTATGGAAAGCAATGAATTATTATTTAATTGCAAATCCGTAGAAAGCAAAAACAAGTAACTGCAGATTCATAGAAAGCAAAGAAAATATTATTCTAAAGACAAAGCGTAAATAAATGTGTTGCAAAATAGTAATCTAATTAAAGCAAACTAAACTTGGAGCTTTATAATCAAACCTAAAACTAAGTACAAAACAATAACTGAAAATATATTCAACTGTAAGCAAACCTACAACAGAAAAACAAAATACTTCTACTCTACCTCTTCAACAAATTATACCATAAACTAAAGTATGTTAACCAATCATAAAAATATTATGCAACTGATTTACAACTTGAAAAGTAAACCTACACTAAACTAGGTTATGTGAACTTTTATCATCAAACTTTAAAATACTGAAAACCAATGCATCTAATATGAACAATCTAAACCAATCCCTATTCCCTAATGCTCAAAATCCATCCCACAAAATTCATTAAATTCATACAAGCTATGCAATATTCATAACTTACAAAAATACACTTACAAAGTATCTAGTACACAAATTTTATTAAACAAATTATAAAATATTAAATGTACAAGATATCCATTTATTAAATGTTTGCAAATTAAATTATATAATACTCAAAATTTAATACACATATTACAAAAGTTATTATATATTTACAAGTTATAACATCATTTACAAAAGATAAAATATATTAAAAACATATCACCACTCTTATACATTAATTACATTAAATAAATCACTTTTATCATATATTAAATATGTACAAACAAATATGAATAAAACCATGGGAAGAATTTTATGAATATGGGAATCAAGGTATTTGAAAAACAATTTAAAATTGTTTGGAAACCACGTTTGTTAATGAAACCAAAATAAATAGATAAGGAAAAAGCTACGGGAAATGTTAAAGTATTGGAAAATCATCCTAGACTCTAATTAACTATTTCTGCATAAAACTCAATATTAGAAATTCTGGAAATGACTGTAAATTCTGGAAATGACTGTTTGCATTCAAATTAAGGACTGGAAGACAGACTGGAATGAAGTTTGAACAAATAATGCGAATGGAAGGCTGAGAGACAAACTAAAAAATAAATGTGAATGGCCGACCATATTAATTCTGAAAAAATATAAATTGCAAAAACACAGGAAAATTACAGTTTATCAACAGCAAAACATCATCTACAGGAAAACTAAATACATATACATAAAAACAAAATTACTTATCTGCAAAAACGAAAGGAAACTGCTGAATTTGTACAAATAGAACCTTCGGTTGTTGAGGGGCCCTTCTCAGCAATCAAAGGCTACGTCTAAGTCAAAGAATCACTTCATAGAAGGTAGAAACATACATACGCAGCTGAAATAAAGTTTTTATTATTTTTTAACAGAGTTTTCATAGAGTTTATATGCCGGCGACTAACTCCCCAGCTCTCACATGGAGGCCGATATATATATTGTTTTACAAGAGATGAGCAAGTCAACCCCTTAGTAGTCAACTACTCTCTAAATTTAGTCAATCATAAAGACTATTAACTAATTACATGCCAACGCATAGTCGTCTCCCTTCTTCACCACAAGTCTGGTTCTTCTTCAATGCGTGAGGTGGCACACAAGCTCCTTCTTTAACATGACTGGTGGCGTGGTGTTGAGTAGAGGAAAGCACACGATGGGTCTTCTAGAATGGAGATCGTTTCATTCTTTAAACACGTGGATAGTAAACAGCTAGGTGTTAGGTGAAAACAACGTGATGGCAATCCTTCTAGGCTGGGACGAGTTATCACCTGGGTGCTTGGACAACAAAATAGTTTACAAATTATTCCAATGTTTCAATGCCTGCAATCTTTTATCAACAGCACGCAGTCTAATTAACGGGTTGAGTGGTGAGCTGCGTCATGATCTGGATAATAAGTTGAACGTGTTATGCGTAGATCTAGCTGAATGTGTGTCTGTTGCAAGCTTGCTCAAGGACTATAACCTGGGGCTGAATAATGATCACTCATTTTGTGACTGCGTGTTTCCATTGTGCCCCTCCATTTTCACGTGTGGGAGTTCATCCTTTACGGCCTGCACAAAACATAAGCTTCGTTAGTTGCAAAAACATGAAATGGTAATACAAATTAAACATAAAGTATTAAGGAAAAGTGTTTATATAAAGAAATGATATATATATCTATATATATATATATATGAACCTACTTTAAAATGAATTACGGGAGATTAGGCACGTGACATATGGTTAACAATTTATTACATTCCATGTCATAATCTCTTTATGATTTGGTTAATTTATTATGAGTGGATTTGGGTATATTTTCTTTGATATTTAATTCCCATTTTTTATTTTCTTTATTAATTCCCATCTTTCTAATATTTTTATTTTCTTTATTTAATTTCCATTTTTTTAATATTTTTTTTATTTTCTTCATTATTTCATTTTAAATCAATGTTCAAAGCTCATCATCACTCATGGTTTTTGCATGTGTAAGTATTCACAGGACCGGTGAGAACTAGTTTTGGGATAAAACAAACCAAGAACCTAATAAAAAGCATGCCATTAAACCTAGTGCGGAACTTACGACCGAAAGAAGGGGCTGAATGGAGTGCCAAAATGCACACTAAATGCAATAACACATCAAAATTGATGAATTAAGATTCTTTTACTTTTATAAGTTATAATTGATGAAAACATAGTAAAAGATAGACAAATTAAAGATAAATGTATTAGATTTCGGTAAATAGGCCAAGAAATTAATGTAAATAACATCATTATAAAAGACAATTTCGAGGCCCAACAACGAACATTAGCCCAAATTTGAAGAATATGGGGTTTATCAACCATGACCTGTGTAAGTTTATTGAACTTGACATGAAGAGGTATATGACTACTGTCCATGAGACTAAGGATGGACCTATTCACTTGGTCCCGATGGAGTGGTACAGAGGATTACATAAATATGGATTATTGTCATTGATGCATATGCCACACTTTGGTTTCACAATAGAAGTGAGAACAAGTGTGAAGCAGTTGCTGGTATGTTTTCATGGAGGGTTCCTATGGCTCGACAGAAAAATATCAATAGACGTTGAGCTCGTAGCATCCATTACATGACTTCATTTTGTAGGGGTCGATCCAACGCCCTTCTTCGCTAAAAAAAACCAGGATACAGCTCTGACCAACAGAATGAAGGAGAAGTATAACCTGTCGAGAGGTATGAGAGGATTTTCCATACCCTCTATTAATGACATTCTTGTTTGGTTCACTGCTAAATTTTTGGCCAGCAAGATATTAAGGAATACGTAACCGAACCAGTGCACAGCCAAAACAATTGGTGTGGCAGAGCAGTGTGCAACAGCAGTCAAGATGAACTGGTCGACATATTTATCGAACAAATTGTTAGAAGATATTGTCTATGTGCATGAAAAGGGTAATCCCTTTAATTATTCCTGGTTTTTTATTTTAATTTCATTTGTCACATGGGCAGAACCATCGCACTACCAAGGGGTATATGTCCCTACACCATGTCAAGGATAAAGATACCAAAATCTCTGGTATGATAACGACAATCCACAATGATAAAGAGATAATAATGTGGAATTGTATTTGCAAGGAGAGACACTCTATTATTATATTCAAAAACAGACCAGAATAACAAAGGAAACCCTTAAAACGTTTCACAACATTATCATATTTTTGGTTGGGGCTCACCATATATTTTTGCAGCCGTGACAAGATCCACAAAACCAATGTTTAGCTACACAATTTTAGCTATCTACTGAAGAAATTGACATGATTATGCAGGATTGGCCTGAAGAATGGTGGAAACCTATCGCAAAGGATCAAATATCTGTAGAAATTGAGTTGCAACGGGATGACCCAATGAAGAAGCATAATGGAAATTAGGTAGGTGATCCACCCGCAGAGGAAAGCCCAGGAATCTCTCCCTACGATAGACAAAATGAATTCACTATGACCCCGGCAGATACAGAGTTGGGGAATAAAAGAAAACAATCTAAAATGTCTCAGAAGAGTTGCAAGAAGAGGAAGGCCAACAAGACAACTAGAATCGTTGGTGTGACTAATGACGACTACAACCTTATTTCAGATCAAATGGAGGAAGTAGAAAATCAAAGTTGTAGAAATATGGATGAATGACACACATAATTGGTAAGCAACGTAATTTATTTAATGCAGAAACTTTGTACTGCAATAAAATAAGTTATATTAGCGATTGAGTAGGATCAGTATTCTGCTGGGCCACATGAAGAAGGGGGACCATCTAAAGAGAGACCTGTCTAAGTACCGTCGGCACCTCCACATAGAAAAATTCAGGTGGATTCGACGTCAATTGACTTAGTGTCCGCAAAATACAATGCCATGATCAAGGATATTGGTCATGTGACTTTTTATTTTTCCATAGTACCAATGTATCTACTGCATGTTTTTCAGTAGACTGCGGTAGAGGAGATGAAGGTAAGATAGTGTGGGTTGCTTAACCAACTTAAGACATCAAAGAAAACCATTATGTTACTGAATAATACAGTCAAGGAGATAGAGAAGAAAGCAAAAACCTGGTAGGATGATAGGCATCAACTGGATGCAGTTGTTACACTCAATTGTAGTAGTTTCACTAAGGAAGGTATTACACCCGAGATGTTATCCGAAGAAAAAAAAATCAACTAGGTGAGGTAGATGAGAACCTATGCAAATGAGTCGCGGAGTTGGAATCAAAGATGACTCCCAACACACCTCCAAAGGTACTGGAAGAGTGGCGAAAGGAAACAATTGAGGTTACACATAAGATTTAGTAGGGAGAGGCACTTTGTGCCAAAGTAGTCGAACAAGTTTCTAAGTCATGGGAAGCATTGATAGATGACATGGAGATAGAAAAGGTTACAGAGCAGCTACATGTTGCTAAAGAATACTTTAAAATAAACTGAATAATGAATTAAAGAAGTTTCCAACAGTGGAAAATATGACCAAGGATGTTGATCTTAAGATATTACAACAGCAAGTAGCTAAATTACGGACACAACACCAGCAAATAAAATATTGTGTCACAGAGCTACAAGAGGAAGCAAAAAAGGTTACAGGTATCATTCAACCTATTCATAAAAAGGTACTACAAGTTTTGGGTATAACAAGAAAAAAAACTTCGGAACATATCAGTTTCAAACTTGTTGACCAAATGAGGAAAGTACAGGAAGAGGTGCGACAAGAAGTGGAACAAGTCATGAAAATATTTCAAGATTTTCAGAGCAAAATTAACCAACAAAAATTACAGACTAATGTAGCTCAGGATGAGCCACAGGTGAGTAATGGGGGCCTATTCTCCCTAGGAAAAGATGAGAAAATATAACTAGAATCATGTTTGAAAAGATGAATATTTCAGTCACAAGACAAGCAAGGACCGCGACGGAAGAAGCCGTGACAAAAGAGGAATAAAGCAGTTCGATACAAGGAATTTAGCCTATTTTTGGTAAACATATACTTTGACTAATAGTCTATTTTTTGGAAATAAAGCATGATTGTAAATTGGGCCGATAGTGCCTATTTTTAGATGTAATGGGATGGGTTAAATTAGTAATACAACCTTTCGAGTAACAATTGAGAACTAGTCGATGGCTAAAAAAAGAGTTTTGAAATCCTATAAATTCAATCCAAGTTGTGTGTGAATGAAATAAGATGACATAACATAATACAATATAGAAGAGAGAGGCGGGTGGAAGAATAAAATAGAAGAAGAATAGCAATAAAATATATAGAGACCAAAAAATAGAGAGCATGAGAGGAGAAAAGAAGTCATTGATTGTAAAGAATATCTAAAGCAGGATTTGTAGGATATGTGCACAGACCAAAGGCATTCAATTATTACTCATGCTAAATGAAGAGCGCCTTTGTGGTTTTTCCCGGATGGGTTTCCACATTAGACTCTGCATCTTTGTGTCTCTGATAACTGTGTCTATGGTTGAATGAATATCTGTTGTGAACGAATCTGTTAAGTATGTCAAGCATCTTAATTATATAAATGGTATATTATTGCATGTTTAATAATATAGACTATATGTTGTGCTGAATGTCATCCTATTAATATGTTATAGTCTTTGATCATGTATGTATAAAGACAGAAGTCTATTTCCTGGTTTTGGTTGAGCTACTTGATGGTGTTATGATAAGAAAATACCCTGACACAACCACATAAACCTAGTTCTGGCAGTCCCCATAGATATGTTGGGTGAGACCTCATCTATGTCACAGGTGTTGTCGGAGAGGGTAATTCTCTACCGGGTCAATATATTGGGATTTATTGGCAAACAAGGGATGTGAACCTGGGTCGACAAAGAAGTAATCCAACACTAACTTCTTTAGTATCTAATATTTCAAAAAGCATTTGATCATCTTGAATATTGAAAATTTCTTTTTTCTTTTTGAACATCTTTATTGGCTTCCCCCATAATCCTATCTAGACAGGAACCCTCTAGCAAATCAATATTTTGCAATGAAAACTTCCTAAAGAACTTGATTATTACATCATCTTGAAAATATTTGCCATTGTTTTTAACATTTATAGCACTAGAGGACATAACTTGCCTAACTTTGAACATGAATCCAATATAAGCATTTTTGTGTGGAAAATACCTCTAAAGGTCAGTGATTCTCTCTCTTGCTAAGCTAACTTTTGATCGAATGACTCCTTTAAAATTGGGTAGTTAAGAAAGAAGTCTGAATCGCTCCTCTGCATAATAGTCTGAATTTCACTTTCCAAATGGTTGCAATCATTTATCATTTCATTTTTTATAATATTTGTGTCTTCATGAGCTTTCTCTCCTAGCAGAATTTTATCTTCTTCACCTCATTTTGAATTGTTAATAGGAGGAGAAACATCCCATAAAATATAATCTTCCCACTCTTTCTGATCAAGAGGATAGAAATTGGAATATGGAAAAGACTCCATGTGCCATAAAAAAATTATGTGAGTGTCCTTCTTTCATTGGTTGGTACTAAAGACAAGAATGTGTCCTCCCATCCCAATCAATCTCTTCAAAAGTGGAAGTGCAACACCTTTCCTATCGCCATGGTCAACCTCTTCTACTGAATCGTATGTTTTCTCATGATATTCTTGATGTATCATGGTGAAAATATTACCTCTCAAAAATAAATCATCATATTCTTCCAAGGTATCAGTATTTTCTAATGCATTGACTATCTCTACAAAAAAATACAAAACAAATCGATTTACTTTGAATATACATAAAACAACATATATTGATATTAAAATGAAAAATAACCAATCTTGAATCAAGACTAAAAGTCACCAATCATGCCAGAAAAGAAAGTGAAGAACTATAAGAGAACATAAGAGGAGAACTAGAAGAGAAATGATCAAAGAAATTAGTGGTAGGAGAGATAAGCCTAAACTTTATAGTCTTGTCTATTCTGGAAGTTTAAATCTTGAGGAATAAATAGATTGGATAGAATACATGGAATTTTTTTGTGAATTGGAGGCTTTATCAAAATAGAGATCCAAAGAGGGTTAGATTTTCCATTAGAAAGTTGAAAATTCGTGGTTCTTTCTATTGGGATAAGTTACAACTAAATATGAAAGGTTGTGGTAGAGAGAAGATTAAAACTCTACATAGGATGGTGTTAAATTTGAATAACATTGTTTTACCTATATGCTTTACATTGATTGTGAAGATTGTAGAATTTGAAATAATTAAAGATGTTCGTAAAGGAGTAGATGGAATATTTTTTTAAACTTTCCATAAGTTTTTGGTAGAATGAGAAGCATCTGGAATTCGTTTCTAGGTTTGTGGATGGTTTAAGATATGCCATTTAAGATGAGTTAAATATTTTCAGTGTGTGTGTAGTTTAAGACGCTTACCAAAAATCCTTGTGGATTGAAAATAAATTATTGAGGAAAATATAAACCATGAGAAAGGGTCCAAGATATGGAAGATGACAAAAGAAAGAAAGACAAGTGGAAGAGGGTGAACACATCTCTAGCACTGTGGACTAGCTTAATAGGTTAATGTTTCATGTTAATAAAGGAAGAGGCTAATCAACAAGAGGTATAGGTAGAGGAGGAAAATTTCAAGGCATTTTCTTCGGACATGGAATGCAAAGCCATATGGAATTTGAATGCTCAGATGTTTTGAAATACCAAAAAGGACAATAGGGGATCATTCATATTGTTGAAACAAAATCAATAGTAGCAACAAGTGAGGTGGTGGAATTAAGGATAGAGTAGGATGGAATTTGATGATGAGGAAAATGTTGTTATAGATTGAGAAAGGATATGAAAGAACTAGAATAGAGGATAACACTTTACACAATGAAATGTAAGATAGAAGATAAGTGTTTTAATTTAATTATTGATTGTGATAGTTTATAAAATTGGGGTCTAATTAATTTGTTCAAAATTTAAATTGAAGTGAAAATCGAGCATCATGAAGAATATAGAGTTTCATGGTTATAAATTGAGCATAGATAGGGTAACTATGAGGGAGTAGTGCTTGGCTACTTTTAACATAGGGAATTATAGTGATATCATTTTATTTGGTGTTTCAGCCATGGATGCCTCTCACATTTTGTTGGGCAAGTTGTGGCATTTTAATAAAATGGTTATCCATGATGGGAAAAAAAATATCTCTTAGTCTGAGAAGGATGAAATGAAATTTAACTTACATCCATCAAATGAACAAGTGGTGAAGGATATCAACATGATGTTAAATCTAGTGCTAGTGTATGTGAAAGAAATGGAAAAAGAGGAACCTATAGAACAATGGGATGAAGAAAATAAAGAACATAACATGGGTTTTAAAGAATCAACACCTTGGAAAAAGGATCAAATGGGAGCTTGTTATTCCTATATGGGGGATTCACCTTGTTAACCAATATATTTTCTCCATTTTAAATTGTGAAAATTAAGGTCAATATAATGTAGGTATAGGTATACGGGGGGATGTAGGATATGCGGGGTTTATAGGTTTTGGGGGGTATAAAAAGGGGTATCTAGTAAAAATAAGACAATATATATATGTTAAATTCAAAATATGTATTGATAGGGGGGATCAACAAAAGGAATTTCCTAGGTATATATCATTATCTAGTGAAATTAGGTGCATTCTTCATTATCCCGTGAATGTATTTGCTATGGCATAGTTTCACTTGGTGAAGACCCAATGTATTCTGATAATGTTATATGTGGTGGCATGTTTGTAGAAAATGAGGTGACAAGGAATCTAGAGGATATGATCATGAGGAAGATGAATAAAGATAAGGTTGATAGTGAAGGTAATATTGTACTTGTCAATTCATGTAGCTAGCACTAGAAATAATGCATGAGGGGGGTTTTGAGGTGGAAATGAGTACCATTGATTGGAACCTATGTAAGATAGAAAGCACCATTGATGTAAAATAATAAAAAAATGGAAGTGCAACATTATGGAATAGATTCTCATGGAATAGCAAAAATGTTAAAGACTAGGGTAGATGAAGAACAGTGTTGATTTGGAACATTGAAATAAGTGTTCTGGACGTTAACAATAGTGATGCTTAGAGGATGACGTTCTATGGGGACCTTTTGATATCCTACCTTTGAGAAAAATGATCAAATATTATAACTAGCGGGATCTAATGCAAGAGCATCCCTAGTGTGGAAAGATATCATGCATCTCCCATTCTCTTTCAGTAGTGTAGATGTTTCTTCCATAAATATTTTCCTAAATTTATGACTATTTTGTTATAGTAGTTAAAGAAATAACCTCTTACGATTTTGGCTACAAAAGGTATTATAGAATTAGTGTGTATTAAAACTCATTTTATGGAAATAAGATGAGGAACAAGAATAATTGTATCATATACATTAGTAGTAGCATTAAAACCTTGTGCTCTAAATTGATGGATCCATTCTTTGTCACATACTTACGTGTATGTGCTATAAAAATAGAATGGGATAAATTAGAGAATTATTGTCATGATAAAGTATGCATGGTGGCTTACCTTATTGGAAGGTCACTCAAAGAAATAAATGGACACATTGTTTACCATTGAGAACACCAAGAACCATTTTATATGGAAAAGAGGTGAAGGGAACGTTGAAGAAAGGAACCATTTATTGTCTACCACATCATTGATAGTTTAAATAGTTGGAGTTACTCAACTTCCCATCCTTGTGTATAAAATGATTTTCCCACAACTAAGCAAGGCATTTTTTTTGTCTTCTTAATACAACTCCATTAAATGGTTGTAGTGGTGAAAAGAGGCACTGGCCATTAATGTTGTCGTTGTTTTGTACCACCCCGGTTTTGACCCCGTTTGCATTAAAATGTATATGATGTAAATAGTGTTATTACGTTCCAGAAACTAAAAATGATGTTGATGGTATTTCGTGCTATCCAGGTACATTATAATTTCGAACATCATGTAAATATGCAAATTAATAAAAATATCCACAGCAAGCTATGTCAATGCAACATTAAAGAGATGGGGGCATTATTTCACAAGGAATAGGGGGGGAATATTCAAACGCTTGAGCCAATAGGATAAATCCAAATGTCAAAGGGAGTGTTTGTGCTAGAAATTGTTCCTAGACTACCACAGGAACAAGCTAGAACAATCTCAAAAATAAAAGTAAAATGGAATTGGGTTTTATTGATTTTGGTTTGAAATTTCATCAACAAGATGGTAAATACTCAACAGGATAAAACTAGTACTAAATCATGGAAAATAAAAGACTTAGATGCTTACATATCAAATATAAACCATGAACAGTATAAACATAGCACTAATTTCATCCACAACATACAAGAATTTCATGAATAAAAACATTAAACAGGAAACGGAGTTATACATTGAGTGATCAAACAAACCAGAAATAAAACCATCATAAAAGATAAAAATGGATTATAAGTATGTGTATATCATAATCAGTCTTCTGATCTTAATAATGACATCATAACTAGAGAGTAAGACACAATACTTGCTGAAAGGTGAGCAGATCCGAGCGAAGCTGATTGAACAGGGCGATGGCGTAGGTTATCGGAATGCAGGATCGGCTGGACAGGGTCTCTAGCTTTGGCTAGGGGTACGCCCTGGCTCTTGTGTTCATCTTATCTCTTGACAGTATATTGCGAGGTTGAATACTGTTGAAAGATGTTGGAATTGGCGGTTTACAACCTGTGACGGTGGTGAGGTGGGGCTTCAGTTTTTTGTGGCTGCCAGAAGATTTATTCACTGCTACGGTCTATATCCTAGGAATAATGGAGGATATGGATGTGGTAGATTATTCTAGTGACATGATGGAGAGTTATGACATTTGGGAGGTGCCAGGTGGAAGTTTTATGGAGCAGTTGGTGGATATCCCAAGACCGAGCCAGGAATTTTTGGGATCCGGCAGTTTTAGGGGGGTGGAGGCCATTACGTCTCCATCTGACTTCCTTGTTCTCTCGCCGGAGCTGTTAACGGTAGATCCACAGGTGGAGTCTTTTTCACAGCAGCCGAAATACTTGCTGGGATCTCCGAACTGGAAGGAAAAGGGAGATTTCTTCAACCGGAAGTTAGTAATCCCGGCACCTGTTATTCAAGAAGGGTTCGAGGCTGTGAAAGAAGGTTTACAGGTTCCAGCAGAAGGGGAGGTCGGTTAGGTTTTGCAAGGAAAGGTCTCGAGCAGAGAATCTTTGGAGGATGAGTGGAGGGTGCCGCTGGATGTAGCAGAACAAAGAGGCTTTGAGTCGCCGAGAAGGGACCTTTCTAGTGATGGTTCAAGAGATCTGGGTGAATGTGATGGGAGGAGAGTGGTTAGTGGTCCATCAAAGAGGAGACGAAAGAGCTGGATAAAAAAGAAATTGGTCCGGAACTATGCGGTCGGGGAGGATCTAGCTTGGGACAGCGTGCTGAAGATGGCGAAGTGTACCTTGGTTGGGAGAGTCTTAGGCAGAAATTTTGCGAAAAACACAGTTCAGGGCTGGGCTGCGGAGTCATGGTGCACACAGCTTGGCTACATGCCGGTGGTGGAGATGTTGAACAGAGGATGGTTTGCAGTCAATATGGAGAAGGAGGAGGACCTAAGGTGGATTCAGACCAAATGTTGGCATATTGATCACTCCCCTGTACTTCTGAAACCCTGGAGCCCTCTGTTCGATGCCAGTAAAGAAAGGGTGGATGTTTTACCTATTTGGGTGAGATTGCCTGCACTTCCATTACATTTCTGGGATGTGTATCACTTCAGATGGATAGGAGATATTCTTGGGACTTTCTTGGAGGCATATCTCTCCTTCGTAGAAACCAAGGAGAAGAAGGTAGCCAGGATATTGGTTAATATTAATCTAAGGGAGGGTCTGGCAGAATCAATCAACCTGGATTGGGGACCGGTGATCATCCCACAAATCCTGGATTACGAAAATGTTCCCTTTCACTGTAGACGTTGTCACGTCTATGGGCATCCGGTCTCAGAATGCACTCTGCCGGGGCGGTCTCTGAATGGTAGTAGAAGGAAAGGTTATGGGATTGAGCGTAAAGGACCTTCGCAGAAGATTGAAGCTTCCTCTGGAACGGTCCAGACTTCAGCGGATGAATTGGGAAGCGTCCTGTCTTCAGAAGAATTGATTATTCCTGATGTTATGGTGGACGAAGGAATTAGAGATTCGCCAGCTCAGGTTTCTCCACCGGTTCTTGGGCCAGCTCCAAGGGAACATTCTGGTCCTGGCACACCCACTCTTCCCCTTCTGTCAAACGTTAATTTGTTTTTGAATAATGTCTCCTTTCTTGGGTTCGATTGGATTGAAGGACTGAGGAATCTTTCCCTTTCGGGACAGAATGGAATCCCTTTGTCTATCCCTGTGCACCCTGTCATTGCTGAGGTCGACTCGGGGGTGGGTACTCATGCTGCTCTTGATACTACTGCTTTCGACCCAGATCCCCTACCTGTCATGGTTGATTTCCCCATTGTTGCTTTAGAACCAGAACCTGTCTCTCACCTAAAGGAGCCCTGCCCCTCCCCTACAGACTCTGCGGATTCGGGTTATTTTTTAAGATCTAGCCAAAAGCCTTCTCTCGGGTTGGGTAAAAATTCTTCGCCGGTGAGATGAGGTCGGGGTAGAAAGACAAATCTTTTCAAGGATCAATCCAAAGCCAAGGAGGATCTCTTGGGAGGAAAACAAATTTCGATTGAAATGGCCCTTAGAGCAGAGAAGGCCAAGAAGAAAGGTCGATAATGAAGGTCCTATCTTTTAATTGCAGGGGGCTGGCTGGGCCTGGCAAGAAATCAGCCTTCATCAAGGTGCTTACTCTTGAACATCTGGATGTGATTTTACTACAAGAGACTATAGGTGAAGGAGAGGTGATCCGGGAGAGACTGGAAAGTTGGTTACCTGGGTGGTCCTTCATGACTGTGGATGCAAGAGGTCGTTCTGGGGGCCTGGCGGTGGGTTGGAAAAATTGTTGTGTTAAACTGATTAATTCCTGGGGCACAGAGGCTGTGCTGGGTATTGAGGTTTTTTCTGAAGAGTTGGGGATTTCCCTCTCTGTGGTCAATGTCTATGGGCCATATATTAATAGAGCTCCATTTTGGGACTCTTTCTTTCAAAATTCCCTGGTGAATGGAGACACAGTTGTGCTGGGAGGAGATTTAAACTTCTCACTGGGGCATAATGAGGTTTGGGGGCCACATGCCCAGGTGGATTCCATGGTGGGATATTTTTTTTAGAAATTAATGGAGAAGGGGTTGCTAGACATTGAGCATGTAAAGCTAAAACCGACCTGGAGAAACAACCGGAGTGGGGATGCTAGGGTGGCGAAATGACTTGATCGTTTCTTGGTAGCAGAGCAGCTGGTGGACAGATTCTTTTTAGTAAGACAATGGGTAGGCAGTGGGGGCCTTTCTGACCATTTTCCCATTTTTCTTGAAATCAAAAAGGGGCCCAACAATCCTCCCAGCCCTTTAAAATTCAATAAGTCCTGGCTTCAGGATGAGTCTTTCAAAAATCTCTTCCTTTCTCACTGGAACCTTATTAGGGAGGAAAATGGCAGATCGGCTGCCATTCAGTTTGCAGACAACATTAAAAGGCTCAAAGTGTTTATCAAGGAATGGGCAGTAGCAAAGAGATACAGAGACGAAGTTGAGCTGAAGAATGTAGAAGCAAAACTCCTGTTGATTTACGAAGGAGAAGGAGGTGGTTTTTCATCTCAAGAGCCCAAGGAGGCATTGTCAAGGTTGGAGGGTAGACGTAACACGCTGCTGTTAGAAAAGGAGGAAGCTTGGAGACTTAAAAGCAGGGCCATCTGGTTGGAGTGCGGGGATGATAATACTAAGTTTTTTCATGCATATGCCAGAGGTAGGAAGGTGGCTAACACTATTTGGAGTCTGCAGGATGAGGAGGGTTCTCATGTCTCATTTGAAGATAAGGCCAGATGCGGAGTTAACCACTTTCAGCATTTGTTCAAAGCTCCTCCACAGGCATCCATAGAAGAGGTACTTAGAATGGCATTGTTGTGTCCTCGATTTGTTGATGAGGGAGGCAATAGGGATCTTATGAAGGAAGTCTCGGAAGATGAACTCAAGGAGGTTTTGGGCAGTTTTCAGAAAGATAAAAGCCCAGGGCCAGATGGATGGACGATAGAATTTTTTCTGGGGCTCTTTGAGATATTGGGGAGGGATCTTTTGCAGGTAATAGAAGATTCTAGGTCGGCTGGCTGGATTCCGGCTAGTTTTAACTCTACTTTCATTGCTCTCATCCCAAAGTCAGATAATGCAACCTCCCTTAATGACTTCAGGCCAATCTCTCTATGCAATTGTATCTATAATATTATCTCAAAAGTAGTCGCTCAAAGACTGAAAGCCATCCTATCAGCACATGTCTCTGCTGAGCAGTTTGGGTTTTTGGAAGGGCGACAGATCCATGAGGCAATTGGGGTAGCACAGGAAGGCCTTCATAGCTTAAAGACCAGAAGGATGAAGGGGGCTATTCTCAAAATTGATCTCTCTAAGGCGTATGATAGAGTTAGCTGGCTTTATTTAAGGTTGCTGCTAACCCATCTGGGCTTTGGCATCAGTTTTATTCATTGGGTTATGTCTTGTATAACTACTGTTTCTTTCTCGGTGCTAATCAATGGAGCGGCCTCTCCTTTCTTTCATGCTGAACAAGGATTAAGACAAGGGTGCCCCTTGTCTCCGCTCCTCTTTCTTTTGGTTGCTGAGGGACTTAGCAGGGCTATAAGAACAGCAAGAGCTGAAGGTCGTTTCTCAGGTATAAATCTAGCTCCAAATTGCTGTATTACTCATCTACTTTTTGTGGATGATGTTCTGATCTTCTGCTCTTGTGAAAGAGGAGAAACGCGTGTATTGCAGGAGATTTTGGAACTTTTCTCAAAAGCTACAGGTATGGAAATAAATTTTGGTAAATCTTCATTGACTACTCATCTGTTGAGACAGGAAGAGGAGGATGAACTTACAAGGACCTTTCCCATTACCACAGCTGGACTGGATGAAGGTCTCAAATACCTTGGTTTCTCTCTGAAAGCAAATTTATACCGGAAACAGGACTGGTTTTGGCTGGTAAGGAAGGTTGAAAAACGATTAATGGTTTGGATCCAAAAGTGGCTTTCTCGAGCTGGAAGATTAGTCCTAGTTAAAGCTATTCTGAAGGCTATTCCGGTGTACTGGATGTCCCTTTCATGGATCCCGAAAGGAATTCTTGAAAGAATAAGGAGGATCTGCTTCAGATTTTTATGGAGTGGAAAAAAGGATGTTCAGACTACACCCTGGGTTAACTGGAAAAGGATTGCAACCCCAAAAGGTCTCGGAGGTTGGGGTCTAAAGGATATCTTTTTATTCTCAAAATCTTTGGCTGCTAAGGGAGGTTGGAGGCTGGTGAAGACTTGCAGTTTGTGGACTCGGGTGGTAAAGCAAAAATATATCCCAAGTGAGAGTCTCTTAGACTGGATCAGGAAACCCAGGAAATCACATTCTGGTGGTTCGATGATCTGGAAAGCGATTGTCAACTCTTTTTCTTTGATTGAAAAAAATTTAGCTTGGGATGTTGGGAATGGGGAAAGTGTTCTGATTGGTAGGGATCCATGGCTGGGTAGCACACATCAGCACCTACTTCCACCTGATGTTATTGAGGAACTTGGCCAATTTGGGATTACTACTCTTAATCAGCTAGCTATTCCAAGGCCAGATGAACCATGGACTCAACTCTAGAGAAGGGCAAATTCTTTAGGGCTGGGAGAAAGGGGAACTGGTTTTGTGGAACTTTTCATTAGGGAGCTGGATCAGGCACATATTGTTCTTTCAGAGCACGAAGATTCTCTGGTGTGGGATGCAAATCCGGGGGGTGCATATTCTCCAAAGGCAGGGTATTTATTTTTGAGTGCAGGGGTGGAACAAAGGGAAGAAGCCTGGTGGTGGAAGCCTTTGTGGAGGCTCAAGTGTCCAGCAAAAACCAAACTGTTTATGTGGTGTGTGCTAAATAACAAAGTACCATCTTGGGACATGCTACAAAAGCGAACCTTTCAAGGACCAGGCTGGTGTGTCTTGTGTAAAAGGGAGCTGGAAACCACCTATCACCTGTTCTTATCTTGTTGCTTCTCTATTGAAGTCTGGAAGGAAGTCTCTATGCTGGTTGGTTCCAATTGCCAGTGGGAAGGGGATTCAATTGGGAATGCTTGGGACTCCTGGTGGAGGAGGACAACATAGAAACAACTTAAAGTGTTACCTCTGTTGGTCATCTGGGGAATATGGCTTGCACGTAACAAGGCAATCTTTAAGGATTTACCAAGTACGTCGGCTATAACGGGGGCTCTGGCTGTGGGGTTCTACATTTCCTTTCCTGTCCACATAAGGGCTGGAAGAGAACGTAGGCTTTTAGCTGTGGATCTCGATAGATCCACTCCATGGGATTTCTTTGATGGGGTAGCACAGAACAATTTATGCGGAGGAGGAGCTGTTCTTTACTTATCTGAGAACCATTTCTTCATAATTTCTATGGGACTTGGTGGAGGCACCAATAATTTTGCTGAGTTAATGAGCCTCAAGCTTCTTCTGGTGTTTGCCTTAGAAAAAGGGTGTACTAAACTAAATTTCCTGGGAGACTCAATGAATGTAGTAAACTGGATCAACCAAACCCAAGAGTGCAAGCACTTGAGATTATCACATGTTATTTATGCTATTCGACAGCTTCTACAACGCCTTGTTTCTTTCACTTGCAGGCATGTATACAGGGAAAGCAACAAGGAAGCGGACAAAGCTTCCAAGGAAGGGCTCCGGCTGGCAGAAGGTATTTGGAGGGTGACAGAAACCGTGAATGGCAGAATGCAGGCCCATTATCACAGGTCGTTCATATAACTTCCTTAATTTTGACAGGTGACAGGTTCTTTGGTATGAAACGCGGCTGCTGTTATATTCTCAGAATTTTAAATCTTGTTATTTATTATTCTGTGTAAATGGAAAGGAACTTTGGATACGATCTTATCTGTCTTGAATTGCATCATCGTATGCTTTTTTACTGTCTTAAAACTCAGATGGCTCAGCTGTAGCATGTGGAATCAGTTTATATAAAACAGATTTCCTCATTATTTTATGTTTTTATTTTTTGATGATATATGAACAGAGATATGATATTGATCATATTCTCATGAAAAAGCATCTGCGTATGCTATTATACAAATCCTCTACCAGGAGATTTTTCAGTCTCTCCTTAGGAACCAGTTTTTGGTTGACCGGAAGGCACTTTTATGTGAACACTCAGAATGTAATTTTGATCTCGAAAGATGAATGAAATTACGCTTTTTTTCCTTGGAAAAAAAAATCATAATCAGTCTTCAAATTTACATGAGAGTTTTGAGTCCTAGCTTGACATACAGCAGCGCTAAAGCCTCCTCTTGCAAAAAATTCCAACCCTTGCATTGTATGCGTATCCCTCTTTTACAATTACAAACATATAATATGAAGTGGTTCCATATTCACTTCTTTAGGTCAAATTAGAAACTAATCAGCATTTACATTAACCAAATTTCAAAATATTAAAAACTAATTGACTAAAAATAGCAAAATCAGATTCCTGAGAAATTTGGTGAATTTCTGAAAAATGGATCTCAAAGAATCCTCCATATCTCTCGACCCAGGACACCTGTGAGAAACCTGAGAGAAATTTTTCTAAATGAGTTCATGATGAACAAAAACCTCTGTTTGTTTTTAAAAATTCCCCTTCAATTTGTCGGAATACGTGCCAGAAATTTGTGACTAAAACAGGAAATTATTAAATATTTCAAATCCTGAAAAATAGGCCACAAAGATGCATTAGAATATCTTAAAGGATGATAGTTGTTGCAAATATAAAATAGGTTTTTATGAATGAATCTGTGATGAACAAAAACCTCTTTGGGATTTCTAAAATTCATCTCCATTGCCTCGTAATTCTTCTTAACGCCTTTTTAGCCACTCTTACCCATATTTTACTGTAATTTGGCTTATGTACTTCTTTAGGAACTTCAAATATCTCAACCTTCATCTCTGTAAATGTAAAAATCATCACCAAAACTAAAAATCGTAACATTTTAAAACCATGATTTTCTGAAAGATAGTCTCATACATTTGTCATGATGATGAAGTTAGGTTGTGTACATGTGTCATAATGTCTTCAATAGGTGACTGAAAATAAAGAAATAAATAAAAAATCTCCCATTACCTTCAACTGCAACGGCCATGATAATCCACCACTGTTTTCAATGATTTAGGATTCCTGTAGCGCCTTATTGCATTAACCTTGACTTTTGCGCTACGGGAATGTTCTTATGCAAATTTTGACAAAAGGCTCCAAAATGAGGGTTAGATATTTAAGTATAAAGCTTGGAATAATTTTAATATAAGCTTTTCAGACTTCAAGATATATTTAACACTTAATAATCCAAAAAGAAAATTTGAAAAATAAAATAAAATAAATTAAAACAACTATAACCTATAAAAACCAAACAAAATGCATTAAACATTATTTAAAATTAAAACAAAACCAAAAATGTAAAGTAAATAAGAAATAAATCTTTTAAAACAACACACATAGACTAGAAACAATAACTAGTCGTAACATCTGGCTCCTGCTACGGGATGAAAGCCTCCTTGTGAGGTTTCAAGAACCTGTAGATCAGTGCCTTCTGCCATCTCTACTGAAACTGCATGTTATTCTACAAAACTTCCATTGGGAAATTGGAGTCTTTATTCAACCTATATACACTAACCAGTTAAACTTTGCTTGATTAAGTTGTAAACCCATTTCCAATGTAACCAGGCAAAAATTCCATCAACCAACCAAAACTTGCTTCCAACTCTGAATATATGTATAATCAGAAATATTGGAAAACATGAAGAACATAAATCTAGCAGCTCATACTCACTTTCATCAAATGTTGTCCCTAAGATAAAATATTTATAATTTAGTGTTGACTCTAAATAATCTGTCGCTGGATCATAAAAATTGCCAAAAGTTACCTCTTCATGTTCTGTGAAAAAGATAGACTGTCCATAAGAATATTTTGTTCCATGAATATCATCCAGACATTGACGATCAAAGACATCAGGATCGGCCTAAATTTGCTCAAGAATTTCTTGGACAGTATCAACAATAATGTCAACAAGATGCTCCTCCTTTTCCACGATGTCTTCAAATGGATAACTATCATACATCGGCTCCGGTTGTTCAAAGATAATGGTCTGAATGCATTCTTGAATCAGCCAGTCAGATTGTGCCATATCACACACATCACACATTTTTGGATCTTTCTTTTTTATTTCATCATCATATTTATAAAAAATTAGAGCATCTTCATAATGGTTTTGAACAACAGATTTATCATAACCATGAATATAAGAAACTTCTAATATGATGTTAAAAGTGTCAACAGCTTGGCTTTCATCAGTTTGAGTATCAAAACAAAAAGGAATAGAATATAATTCATCACAGAATTCTTGTCCTATAACCTCAATCTCTTCATCATAACGGGGAGCATTCTGCGAAATTTCAAATGATGATGTTGAAAGTTCATGTTTTTTCTTCATTACAAGGGTGATCTTCCTTTTCCACACATAACATACCACTCATATTGTCATCACCAAAATGTAACAAACAAGAGCCCAAATATTTTTCAACAGCATAGATTGGAGGATTGGTTGGGTTCTTATCATCTATGACAATGTAAGAATATTGTAATTCCCTATACAATCTTTTATTTTCTCCTCCAAAAATAGGAATTGTTGCATATGATAAATACATCTAAAATGTACCACCTACCTTCTTTTCCCAAGACCTTGAAAGCAACATTCCAAACTTAGGAGTGATATCAGCAACCACCACATCCATAATGACACTTTTCATGGGTAATTGAGTCAAATTTACCACTAGATATTTAATCACTCCTAGGCATTTAACAGCTCTGGAATCAAATGCATATAAATCATGATATGGTTTTGTGATACTTAAACCCAAATCTTCCATGACTGCTTTAGGCATCAAATTGTGAGAAGCTCTAGAATCTAATAAACAGTTATGAACCATTTGATGATGGACAGTCAGAGTTATATAAAAAGGTGGAGAGGAATTTGAATCATTTTCAGTCTTATTAGCTAGAGCAGAGCCAATAATGATTGTAGGATGTTCTTCTTGAAAATTCACAGTGTCTGAAGGTATCTAACTAGTGGGTGAACCTATCATTTTAATAATAGGATTTCTATAGCTAGGATTCTTCATCAATTCATTAAAAGGTACTGGAATCTTGATTTTATATAACTCATTCTCAAAATTGAAAGTTTGCACATTCTTGTTCACTTCTTCAATTTCTGCAGCCTTGTCTTGGTCACCATGGTTGGGTCTTTTTCTTTTGTTTGATTAGATGATTGTTTCAGAGAAGGAGTTGTCTTCTTTTTTGGAAGCTGAAAAACCTGTTTTGGACTAGACCTCAAATTGATAGACCTTTTAGGTTCATATTGACATATCTCAGCTGAAAGTTCATTACCCAAATCACTTTATGTTTGATAAAAATTTGCATCAAAAAATTCAGAATTCAGATAATCATTTTCAGTTAAGAAACCCTCAGATGATAACTCCCCAAAGTAATTCATATCCTGATTTAAGTCTTCATCCTGCCCCTCTTCACCCTCTTCAACTTCATCAGTTACATTATTTTGGAGTGGAGGAGGAACTCTCTAATCTTCATTTTCTCTTCTTTCTCTCTGGATGTCATTATTTCTTCATTCTCTAGGGATAAATCTAGGTGCAAATTGGTGCCTAAATTGATTACGGTTCCTTTCTCCTTCTTGTGTCGGCCTATTTGAATTCTTTTCGAAATCCAACTTATTAATTTTTGTTGTTAAAGTTCTGACTAACTTAGCCATCTCATCTATTTTACTATCTGCTGCCTATGATGTAGAAGCTGGTGGAATCGCCTCCTTTTTACCTTTTCGGTCATAGGTTTGATGATTTGAATGTTCTATGAGCCTATTTGAAGCTAAAATATTTGATTCCACATCCAATGCATCCTCCTGCATGTTTAATAAAGTGACTGGTCGTCTTTCCCTTAGATGCAAAGAGAATTCCTGATCAAAGGAATTTTCATAAGTTAACTTAGCTGAGGTTTCAGAAGGTTTGATTTCAGCTGGGATCCTACCATACATCTTATTGAAATGTTTGGAAAAGTCTCCTATAGTTTCATCCTTTTTTCTTCTTAAAGCTCCAAATTATGTTATGTAATAGGTATGATCTTTTTTGTCTCCCCACTGCCTCATAAAAACATCTTGTAATTCTTCTATGAAGGTTATTGAATTAGCTAGAAGCTCTCTGAACCATCTCCTTACCTCCCCATCCAAACTCTGTACAAACATCCTCATCCAGACATATTTAGCCTCAATATTTTGATTATCTGCATAACTAAGAAATGCATCCCAATGTTGTTCAGCAGTTGTTTCACCATGACCATTAAACCTTGGTAAGTACTTCTGATAATATCCTCCAGTGAGAACATTTAAAGGTTGAGGAAGGACTAAGGGAGCATATCTAGAAACCACCATTCTATCCATCGTGTCTAGAGGATGTTGATCCATTTTGGATCTACTTGGGTTTGATGAGGGAAAAGGTTTCTTTACTTTACTTGAACTTGGTTGAAAAAGACTTTTACTTTGAACTGAAACATGGGAATCTTACCAGAAGACTGAATTTTTGCTTTTTTATAAGACTGTGGATTAGTAAAAACTTAAAAACTACTGACTGGTATAGAAGGGATTGACCAAGACAGACTTTGTTTTTCTTCTTATGAATATGTAAAAGGTAATACTAAGTCAAACTAATTAGGGCTACACAGAGAAGGAGAAGACTGATATTTTCATATTTGTCTTACTTCTTTCAAAATTTGTTCTGGATCTAAGATACTCGAATGTAAAGGTGAATTAGGATTCCCTCTGGTTCCAATCTTTCTAGTAGCCACTGTGAACTACTGCTTGGTGAAAAATTAGTCTGAAATATGTTCTGATTGTGTTCACCTCTCAAAACTAGATGAGTAATGATATCCCAGAGAAGATATAGTTCAGTTTCGTCCCCGACAATGGCACCAAAGATGTTTTTGCTAGAAATTGTTCCTAGACTACCACAGGAACAAGCTAGAACAATCTCAAAAATAAAAGTAAAATGGAATTGGGTTTTATTGATTTTGGTTTGAAAATTCATCAACAAGAAGGTAAATACTCAACAGGCTAAAACTAGTACTAAATCATGAAAAATAAAAGACTGGTATGCTTACACATCAAATATAAACCATGAACAGTATAAACATAGCACTAATTTCATCCACAACATACAAGCATTTCATGAATAAAAAAATTAAACAGGAAATGAAGTTATACATTGAGTGATCAAACAAACCAAAAATAAAACCAACATAAAAGATAATAATGGATTATAAGTATGTATATTTCATAATCAATCTTTAAACTTACATGAGAGTTTTGAGTCTTAGCTTGACATACAGCAGCGCTAAAGCCTCCTCTTGCAAAAACTTCCAACCCTTACAATGTATGCTTGTCCCCTTTCTATAATTACAAAGATATAATATGAAGTGGTTCCATATTCACTTCTTTAGGTCAAATTCAAAACTACTCGGAAGTTACATTAACCAACTTTCAAAATATTGAAAACTAATTGACTAAAAATAGCAAAATTGGATTCTTGGGAAATTTGGCAAATTTCAGAAAAATGGGTCTCAAAAAAGCCTCTGTATCTCTCGATCCGGGACACTTGTACAAAAAATGAGAGAGTTTTTTCTAAATGAGTCCGTGATGAACAAAAAAATCTCTTGGTTTTTAAAAATTCCCCTTTAACTGATCGAAAGATGTGCCGAAAATTTGTGACTAAAACAAGAAATTATTAAATATTTCAAATCCTGAAAAATAGGCCACAAAGATGAATTTGAATCTCTCAAATGATGATAACTGTTGTAAAACTAAGACAGGTTTTTATGAATGAATGCATGATGAACAAACCTCTTTGGGATTTCTGAAATTCATATCCATTTCCTTGTAATCTGTGCTCAATTACAATGACTAAAACAAGAAAAACAGAGCATAACTATGCATCTCTTTTTCTTCTTAAAGTTTTTTTAGCCACTCTTACCCATATTTTACTATAATTTGGCTTATGTACTTCTTTAGTAACTTCAAAGATCTCAACCTTCGTCTCTGCAACTGTAAAACTCATAACCAAAACTAAAAATCGTAACATTTGAAAACCACGATTTTCTGAAAGATAGTATCATACATTTGTCATGATGATGAAGTTAAGTTATGTACATGTGTCAGAATGTCTTCAACACGTGAATAATAAAAAAAAATTTAAAAAAAAAACAAAACTGCCATTATCTTCGACTGCAACGGCCACGATAATCCACCACTGTTTTCAATGATTTAGGATTCCTGTAGTGCCTTATTACATTAACCTTGACTTTTGCGCTACATGAATGTTCTTATGCAAATTTTGACAAAAGGCTTCAAAATGAGGGTTAGATATTTAAGTAAAAATCTTGGAATAAGTTTAATATAAGATTTTCAGACTTCAAGAGATATTTAACACTTAATAAGCCAAAAAGAAAATTTGAAAAATAAATTAAAACAACTATAACCTATAAAAAACAAACAAAATGCATTAAACATTATTTAAAATTAAAACAAAACCAAAAATGTAAAGTAAATAAGAAATCAATCTTTTAAAACAACACACATAGACTAGGAACAATATTTAGTCATAACAGGGAGAACCCATCAAACTCTCAACTACCCATTGTGTCTTTTGTTCTCGGTCATTTATTTCTTCCAGAAATAAGTTGACGTATCTAATGCATGGGGATGGGAAGTGTATGGAAGTCAAAATTCGAATTTGAGAAGCCACTAGTTTTTGAAAATCATGTTTTGACTTATTGGGCAAGAAAGCACCTATAAATGTTTGCCCATCCCATTATGCATTCACGTCC
The DNA here is from genome assembly GCA_001517045.1 of Pseudotsuga menziesii. Lineage (NCBI taxonomy): Eukaryota > Viridiplantae > Streptophyta > Pinopsida > Pinales > Pinaceae > Pseudotsuga > Pseudotsuga menziesii. The sequence continues at coordinate 49,416 of LPNX010963785.1, forward strand.
TCCTCTCTCTCATGTGTTTTGGAGATCATGTGTTTTTCCCTCACGTTCTGAGCGGTTTCCTTCTTTTTCCCCATTGTTGGGAAGTCGTTTTGGTAATGCTCAGTGGTTGGGCTCTCTCCCTGGCATTTTCTTGTTGTTTCTTCATTCACACTGCTGGGGAAATTCGTTTTTAGTGTTGCAAGGTCGATGGGAGAATAGATCCACGAATTGGGGGTTTGAAGAGGTCATTTTTTCCCACATGAAGCCCATAGATGTTTCTGAACTCAAATTGGATATTAGTGGGTTGTTTCCCTTTCACCAAATCATTTTTTTTCCCAAAACCATTTTTCTATGAGGCCAACATGTGTATTTTTTTGTTGTGTGCACCCTTGTGTTTTGTTTTTCTATAAATCTTTGCTTTGGTCTGAACCGTTAGGAGTGGAAGAGGCCATAATTGGCTTGGTCATCTAGTGAAGAGAGGAACCTCATAGAGAGGTCAAGAGGGGTTGGTTATTCCTTTTTGCACACCCTAAAGAGCACTAGAAGGGAAGGTATGGCCTGAGGGAACTGTGTAGCAGTGAAGGGAATAATTCCTTGTGTTGGGTGGTGTAGGTATTGTGGAGGCCAAGAAAGATCTTGTGTAGGTTTCCATAGCTTTGTGGTTGAGCTCACTATTTTAGCAATTCTCCTTTCCACTGCCTTAACAGCTTGATAAACCCAACTACGTTTGGCTTGACTAATTTTTGATGTGCATTTGGCTATGCGTGAGCCTATTGTTCCCTAGTTCCTTGTGGAAATCATGCCCAGCTCAAGGATGGAAATAGTGCTGAGAGATTGATGAGCACACTATCCTATCGTTGGGTGTAACGTTACAGCAACATAGTTGGTTGTGGGACAACTTTTTCTCATGATAAGTATTTTCTTATGTTTAATCTCTGCAATTGTATTTTCTTGATAAAATACTATGAACATGTTGAATGTTTGAATGTGATTGAATGTGTTTTGCTTTCAATGTATTTTACTGAATTATACATCTGCATATGTATTTTTACTTCAATGCATTTACTTATTATGATTCATGGGGCCAGATTACCCATTTTAACAGTAGCAACAGAAGTGTGGTCGCGTCCTCTCCTCGTCGAGATGTGGGGAGGGGACGGGACAGAGTGGTATCAGAGCACTGGTTGCAGCATTGGGCCTCAATGGGCCAAGTTGAGCAGTTGAAAGAGGCAATATTACCCTTTGTTCAGTAGAGGAAAAATGAGAAAGATGGTTGGGTGAGTTAGTCAAGTTGAGCCAACAAATGTCGATTGATTTAGTGAGTCGAGTCGATGAAGATCGCAGCAACAGTGTTAACGTGAAGTTCTAAGTTCAGCCGACGAGAAAGAAAAAAATTTGAAATTTCTCTAAGTATTTTAACGTTTATGTGTTGGCTGAACTGGTCGAGTTGAGCCGATACATGTCGGCATGAAAAGCTAATTGAGTCGATAAAGAAGGAAGAGAAAGAAAAAAATTCGAAAATTTTTCGAAGAGTATGAAAAATCGACAAAACTCAGTGATTTTTGTCGATACGTCGGTTTTGTTAGCTGAGCTTCACTGACACACATCGGGAGAACTTCGCGCGTTTCGCTGATGACAGCGAAAAGATAGAAAAAAATTTGATTTTTTTCTAAGCATGGCATGTCGAAAAAACTTGGGGAGTTTTGTCGATGCATCTCGAATGAATTCAGTGAGTTTCGTCGATGCATGTCGGGCGAAAAAGATGAGTTTCACCAATGAAGGAAAGAAGAAAATTTTTCAAAAAAAAATTCTAAGCCTTCAAAATTTCCCCTGTTGGCAAGAAAAGATAAGTATTTATGATACATGTCAGGTGAACTCAATGAATTCTGCCGACACGTCGATAGGAAAAGCGGAGCTTTGTCGATTGGAAGAAGAGGGCGAATTTTGTTGATACGTGTTGGACAAACTCAGTGAGGTTTGGAGACATGTCGAGAGGAAAAGGTGAGTTATGTCGACATGTCGAAAGAAAAACCTGAGTTTTGTCGATCAGAGGAAAAACAGAAAATTCACCAAAACTAAGAATTTTAGCAATTTTTCAGTGGGAATTACAGGTGCCAAAAAGATGAAAAATGGCAGTGAGTTTATGCGCTAGATTGCATGAAATCGAAAGATTTACAAACAAAAAAAACGAGGGCAAGCCCCCTTGACCCTCGTCGTCCCCCTGAGACAGTCGTTCTTTGTGAAAAGAAAAGTCTGTGTTATGACAAGTTGTCAATATATGATTTTTCCAAATGCAGGTAAGTAATGTATAAATTCTTGTGAATGTTATACAGTGAACAATTTTGTTTATGACCACATTTTGTAGAATCATAGTCACATCAAAAGCAGCATTCCACATAGTTCAGATTGAAGAAGTGGGTTTTTGGCTCATCCATGAGAACCTATGACATGTATGATAATGCACATAACCCCTATGAGCACGAGGAATATGCTATGGGAGAAAACGTACGAGTTGGAAATGCTGAAACAGAGTCTAATGGCAGAAGATTTCAAGACTCTATTAGATTTTGCAGCCACCACGAGGAGCTCGGGAAGAGTAAAATGATCTGAATGCAACCATGTTGGAGAGTTTGACATACATCCAGAGGAAAATGAGCTCTGGGCATCATGAAGTACGTCCAGAAGAAAGTAAAATCAGTGCCAGAAGAATAAAGAGATCTCCTAGTGGGTCACCTGACTCTGAAGGATCCACTGGTGGTTCAAGTTATTCTTCTCATAAGAATAATAAAAATGGGCGCTACCAGAATCGCTCACGTGATGAATTCAAGAAGGCTAAGCCTCCTACATTTGATGGTGAGGTAAAGAACGGTCAAGAATATGAAGCTTGGCTTCTTGGGATGAGGAAATATTTCCAAGTCCAAGACTACTCTAGAAATATGAAGGCTAGGGTATCCATCTTCAATTTGAATGGAAGATCATCCATATGGTGGATTCACTTCAGGAAAGTAAAGAATATCAATGAAAGGAATATTATGTGGAAACAGTTCCAGAAGTATTTCAAGCAGAAGTACCTTTTTGATAGGTACTATGATGAAAAGATCAAAGAATTCCATGAGCTGAGATTGGGACATCAGACCATGGAAGAGTATGCAAACAAGTTCTTGGAACTTTTGAGGTATGTCAGATACATCAAAGATGATAAAGTTAAGATCTAGTGCTTTCTAAGTGGGCTACCTCAAACATACCTAGATAGAATTGAGTTTTATGAACCTAGAACTCTTGTAGAATTAATAAGGAAAGATAAGTATTGCTATGAGCAAAGAAAAGGAAAACCTGATTATCATAAGGCCTAGAAGGATAAGAAGAATGAGAAATATGACCAAAGAAAGAAAGTTTTCAAACCTTCTCATATCAAAAATCAGCAGAAGCAGCCATCGCAAGTTGAGAAGCAGCCAACCAGAGTGGTGGGAGAAAATCCAAGAGATCCACAATAGAATAGAGAACCACTCCAATGTTGGAAATGTGGAGGACCTCACATGCGCAGGAATTGTCCACTTGAGAATGTGAATTCAAGGTTGTCTTACAACTTCCAAAAATATAAAATAGTGGGTCAAGTAGCAAGAACTATCCCTAGGATTTATGTAGCACTGGAGGACCGTCAGGCAGACCACCAATCAACCGTGGTTGAGGTTGCAGGTAAGTATGCTCACCATTCTATTTCTATTTTAATTGACCCTGGATCTACTCATAAATATATTACTCCTAGAGTAGTTGAGATTTGTGCTTTTAAGAAGTTAAAGCATAGAAATCACGGTTAGTTCAACTAGCCACTGGAACTAAGAGAAAGGTTAGTGAAGTGGTAGCGAAATGTCCATTGGTTATGAATGGATTGGTCACTTGTGTAGATATGAATGTTCTACCACTTAGTTCCTATGATATTCTCATTGGAATGGATTGGTTGGAAGCACACATAGTAAAGCTTGATAGTTACAATAAGACTTTTGAGTGCTTAGATGAAGAATGAAACTTAAGGGTTGTAAAAGGCATTCCAAAGGTGATTTCTGTTAGGAATATTTTAGCCATGCAACTGAAGAAGTTCTATAGGAAAGGTTGCAGAGTGTATGCAAATCATATTTTGGAGGCAGCAGAGAATGAAGCTCCTAGGTTGGAGGATTTTCATGTCTTGCAAGAATTCAGGGATGTTTTTCCTGATGAAATTCCAAGGCTTCCTCCTAAGAGGGACATTGATTTCACAATTTAAATTGTGCTAGGACCATCACCAGTGTCCAAGACACCCTACAGGATGAGTACACTAGAAATGCTAGAGCTAAATATGCAACTACAAGAGTTGTTATAGAAGAAGTATATTAGGTCGAGTATATCTCCTTGGGGAGCACCAGATATGTTTGTGATGAAGAAGGATGGTACACTCAGGTTGTGTATTGATTACAGATAGCTAAACAAAGTCACTGTGAAGAATAAATACCCTTTTCCTAGGATTGATGACCTCTTTGATCAAATGAGAGGAGAAAAGGTATTTTCCAAGATTGCCTTAAGGTCTGGTTACCATCATGTGAGAATCAAGGATGAAGACAATCATAAGACAGCATTCAGAACAGGGTATGGACATTATGAGTTTGTAGTGGTACCATTTGGTCTCACAAATGCACCAGCTACATTTATGTGCCATATGAATAGTATCTTCAGCAGGTATTTGGAAAAGTTTGTTCTTGTTTTCCTGGATGACATTCTTATTTATTCTAAGAATGAGGAAGAGCGTGAAGAACATCTGAGATTGAAATTGCAATTACTTAGGGAGCATACGTTGTATGCAAATTTGAGCAAGTGCGACTTCTATAAATATAGGATTCACTATTTGGGTCACATTACCTCAGATGAAGGAATATTTGTAGACCTTGAGAAGATTGAGGCCATTATGAATTGGCCTACTCCAAAAAATCATTAGAGGAAATTTCAATTTAAAATGGGCCTTCCAAAAATAATACAAATTCCATGTCATCATATATTAGCCAATCAAAATGCTTTAAAATTCAAAAATGGAGCACCTCTTAAACAATTTTTTAATATAAATTTGAGGATAGGTATCATAAAAAAAACTATTTTTTTGTTCGTATTTTCGACATATCTTCCTGTCGATCGAGAGAGATCGTTGAATGCGGAATTAAATTCCGCATCCAACGAGTACCCACTTGGCATACTTTTGACGGGCCCCGCTACCCCAAAAACAAGAAATACATGAAAAAACGTGATGATGATGTCCAACGATCTCTCCCAATCGAAATTTGAGTAAAAACGCAGGGAGATATGTCGAAAATATGAACAAAAAAGTAGTTTTTTCTTTTCTTCCTCCAAAATTAATAAATATTATTTTATTATTTTAATTATTATTTTATTAATTTTCCTTAGGAGGCCCATTTTGAGTTGAAATTTCCTCTAATGGTGACGGATGTAAAATCTTTTATGGGACTTGCAGGATACTACAGCAGATTTATTGAAGGATTCTCTGTTGTAAAGGAAAGTTTCCTATGGCTAGGGTTTAAGAGGCCATCAACGTACTGGGGTTTAAAGGTGGATGCAAATGGTTCTGCAAGTAAATATAAACAAGATTCAGAGATTAGAATGGTTCATACCTTAGCCAAACGAAGGTTGATCCAAGCAGCCATTCAATCCTCTTCTTGCTCCTCTTGTTCCTCTCACTCCAAGAGACCTGCAAAACAAATTATACCTTCCTAAAACCATTATGACCACATATAAAGCAATGATAATCAAATAAACATGAAATAATAATCTGATTAACATCAACATCTGATCATAAATAGAGATTCAATCACACATTGAACAATGATTTGAGAAGAAGAAGGACATCACATCTTTATTAATCTTGACAACAAGTACAAGTATACCTTCTCTTTAAGTTCAGCACCTCACAAAACCTTGATCTGTTTTTGTTGATTCTCTCCTCCAAGGAACTCAGCCTCCAAGCTCTGCAACACAAGGGGATGATCACTAGGGAAAAGGTGTGGGCAAAGAGAGTCCCAATTCCTCCAGCATAATGACTCAAAGATTCAAGTCTCCTCTCATGGACCTCCCTACCTCTATTTATATGCTTTATGAAGAGTTAGGGTCGAAGACAAAGTAGTTACAACTAAAGGAGTCAATTGCATAACTACCCAAACTACCCGAATTTCAAAATACGTATTTTTTTGACATTTTCAGGAGGGGTATGCGGGTTTCAGAAACAACAGTCGTGTACACGAGGAGGTATACGTGGGTTTCAATGCTTAAAGTCACATATTTAAGGCATACGTGACTATTATATATAGCAACTCACATACGTACGCAGGTTTCCTTAAGGAAACTCACATACACATTAAAAAAAACTCAGGGTATTTCTGGGCATTTTCAGACTTTGGTGTCTTCTAGAAAGTTTTAGCTAACAAAAATATATTTCCAATGGTGTAGAGATAAGGTCAAACAGAGTTACAAAAATCAAGATATGGGTCCTCCAAGTTAGGTGTTTTTTCAGTGACTTTCATGAAGTGTCGTCATGGAAGTGTCGACATGCGACGGAATCATGGGAAAGTGGTCACAGGCAAAGATGTGTCATTTTGAGCTATAACAGATGCCCCCTAATGTATGAGGTTAGAGGGGAAGACAATAGCCGAAATGCATTATAAAGGAAACAACTGAGTATGGAGAGAGAAGAGAATACAAGATCGAAAGGATCGAACAAAGATACCTGAAAGAGAGATAAATGTCAAATAAAACTGATCTCTGGGACATACAAGTCCATATACAAATCATCGCCATAAATATACAGGTGGATCCAACATACATATAACTAATTAAACTATCATGGTCGCTCAATATGCAAAAAGGCGCCATATCAAATATAAAGGAGTCATGGCCACAAATGAACAAGGTGGATCCATGCTCAACAATCGATCATAGCCATAAAAATACAAGGTGGATCTATGTCTCAGCAAAATGTCATATAAAGTGTAACAAGGTATTGATCAACTTGGGAAATAGCAAAATGACGATGCTATTGTTGGCCCAAGGTCTTCAATACAAACCGCCCAAAAAAAGGTACGAATCCTAACCATGCGAATAAAGGAGTTGAAGTTGAACATGGAGGAAATCGTTTGATTACAGGTCAATAATGAGAACCGTTAACAAACACAAAGGAAACCACCATTAATGAAAATGGTCCCCAAGGCACCTAGTACATTCTAACAAGTGTGAATACAAGGACTTGAAGTCGAACACTTGAAGAATCCATCGAGTATGAGACATTAAGATATTCCCACTACCCAATAGCGAGGGAAATTGCCACTGATGACTACAATCCCTAAGGTACTGTCATAAAACTCTAAATCTCATTCCCAGAGCAAGATGTGTTGCAATCGATAGGAAGAGATCTGTTGGAAGGAAAGCATTAAGGAATCCTTCATCATTCAACACGAGGTATGTCAAAGACTAATTGGATTTGGAATTGCTACTGAATTTCACGACAAGGACCGCCAAAGACATGATGTAATGAAATGATACCTGGGAATGGCCGACACAAAAGGTCAAGGCAACTGTAGAATGGCCGATAAAGGTTTAATCCTTTAACAGTGAGCACGACACAAAAGTGACTTAGGCAGCTTTTGACACAAAAGGGACCAACGACACAAATATACAATGTAGGAGACATTGAAAGATTCCACATATAATTGGAAAAGAGGCGAACTGGAGGAGTAAGAAACTCTAAATCAGGATAAGGTCAAAATACTAGGACCCAACTATTGTTAGACTCAAACTGGTGCTTTGTTCAAGGAAACAAGACTTGCTGCCATGATGTAAAATACATGTGAATGAACTTCCCTTCCCCTGTTTCTTGTAAAGGTTTAACAAGTCCAAGAAAGCAAACTCAGGACCATCTTCATCTTTGGCAAGCTCGAAGAAAAAACAGAAGAATGCTTGATAAAGCACTGATTCGTTGCATAACTACCCAAACTACCCGAATTTCAAAATACGTATTTTTTTGACATTTTCAGGAGGCGTATGCGGGTTGCAGAAACAACAGTCGTGTACACGAGGAGGTATATGCGGGTTTCAATGCAGAAGGTCATGTATTTAAGGCATACATGACTATTATATATAGAAACTCGTGTACGTACGTGGGTTTCCTTAAGTAAACTCATGTGTACATAAAAAAAACTCATTTTTAGGGTATTTCTAGGCATTTTCAGACTTTGGTGTCTTCTAGAAAGTTTTATCGAACAAAAATATCTTTCCAACGGTGTAGAGAAGAGGTCAAACAGAGTTACAGAACTCAAGATATGGGTCCTCCAAGTTAGGTGTTTTTTCAGTGACTTTCATGAAGTGTCGACATGCGACGGAATCATGGGAAAGTGGTCACAGGAAGAGATGTGTCATTTTGAGCTATAACATTATCCAAGGTTGGACATCCCATCACTTCTTTGCAAAAGAAGGGAATAAATTTTGAATGGACACCGAGGTGTGAAGAAAGCTTCCAGCAGCTGAAGAATATTCTCACAAATGCACTAGTCTTGAAGATTGCAGACCCAGAAAAATATTTTGTGGTGTGTATTGATGCATGCGATCTAGGACTTGGAGGATTTCTTATGAAATACAACCACGTGGTATGTTACGAGTTAATAAAGTTGAAGGATCATGAGAATAACTATGCCACTCATGATTTAGAATTTGTAGCCATAGTACATGCTCTCAAAATGTGGAGGCATTACTTAATGGACAGAAAAATTGAGTTAAGGACAGACCATTGTGGTCTAAAATATTTGTTTGATCAGCCTACTCTAAATGCTAGACAAGCTAGATGGCTGGAGTTTTTATGTGAGTTTGATTTTGAGATCAAGCACATAAAATGGAAAGAAAATAAAGTGGTTGATGCACTCAGCAGGAAGTTGCATGAAATGCATGTGGCATCTCTTAGTATTTGCCAACCAGATTTGAGGCAGCAAATTGTTAATCATACTGTTGAAGATGAGATGTATGTTCAGGTCAAGGACAAGTTGCAGTAGCAATGTCTTCAGAAGAGATATAAGGGATATAAATTGGAAGAAGATGGACTTATTACATTCAAAAACAGAATTTATATTCCAAATGTAGCAGATTTGAGAAGAGTGTTATGGATGAGATCCATCAAGCTCCATATTTTGGTCACCCACGATATCAGAAGACAATTGCTACACCAAAAAACAGTGCTTTTCATGAGGAATGAAAAAGGACATGGATGAATATATTTCAAGGTGCATGAAATGTCAGTAGGTTAAGGTTGAGCATCAACACCCAACAGGTTTGTTGCAGCCTTTACCAGTTCCAGAATGGAAATGGGAAGTTATTTCCACGGATTTTATTATAGGATTGCCAATGACTTGGAGACAACATGATTACATCATGGTTGTGGTGGACAAGTTGACAAAGCCAGCACATTTCATACCGGTTAATTCCACACATAAGTCTGATGACATTGCAAAAATATTAATGAATGATATTTTCAGATTGCACAGATTGCCTAAGGAAAAAGTCTCTGACAAAGATTCCAAGTTCACTTCAAATTTTAGGAAGGGTTTATTTGTAGATTTGGGTACAAAGCTGAACTTCAGCACTGCCTACCATCCTCAAACTAAAGGGAAAACAAAAAGAGTGAATCAAGTGCTTCAAGACATGCTTCGCATGTATGTGATAACCAAACCAACCAAGTGGGAAGATTATTTACACTTGGTAGAATTTGCATATAACAATGGACAACAAGCATCCTTGGGGATGAGTCCATAAGAAGCTTTGTATGGAAGGAGGCATAGGACACTAGTGACTTGGGATAATCTAGTGAAAAGGATTGTGCTTGGTCCAAAATTGTTCAAGGAAATGGAGCAAGAGGTTGAAAAGATCAGCCAGAATCTGGAAGCAGCCCAGGACAGACAGAAAAGCTATGTTGATAAGCATAGAGTGCACGAAGAGTTCAATGTTGGGGATCATGTTTACCTCAAAGTGAGGGCAAGGAATAGCTCCTTGAAGCTTGGAAGTTGTGCCAAGCTGTCACCTAGATACTGTGGGTCATTTGAAATTCTTGAAAGGATAGGGCCATTTGCATATAGACTTGCATTGCCTGCTAGCACTAGAGCTCATAATGTTTTCATGTTTCTTTGCTTAAGAAATATGTACATGATCCTAACCATGTGATTGATTGATATGTGCTCTAGGTGGAACCTAAGAGAGAGTTCCAAATCTAAACAATGTGCATCCTCGACAGGAAGGTCACAATGCTCTAGAATCGAGCCATAGGACAGGTAAAGGTGCAATGGGACCACTACGGTCCTGAAGAGGCTACGTGGGAGCTACAAGATGCCATGCGATTGGCACATCCATTTTTGTTCAATTCTACGGAGCACTAACAACGGTGCTAGTGTAGCATTTTTGTTTAATTTTATAAAGCACTGAGTACAGTGTTGTTGTAAGGGGGAGGGGAATGTAACACCCTGGTTTTAACCCCATTTTCATTAAAATGCATATGATGTAAATAGAATTATTGTGTTTCAGAAATTAAAATCGATGTCGATGGTATTTCATGCTAGCCAGGCACATTATAATTTTGGACATCATGTAAATATGCAATTAATAAAAATACCCAGAGCTAGCTATAACACCCTAGTTTTGACCCCATTTGCATTAAATATATATGATGTAAATATTGTAATTAGGTGTGGAGCTAAAGGAAAAATCCCCACCATTGATTTAGCGTTTTATGTTTTGGTGATTAAAATCGATGCCGATGGTATTTTGTGTTAGCCGACATGTTATAGTTTTTGGACATCATATAACTATGCAATTTAATTAAAAAAAACCACAACCAGCTATGTCAATGCAACAAATAATGAGATGCAGGCATGATTTCCAAAGCATGAGGGGGGGGATGTTTAACCTTGAGCCATTGGGGAAAGCCATGTGTCAAAAGAAAACACCCAAAAACGTGTGCACATTCCCTCATGCATTCACATTTTCATCTTCCCTCGTGTTTTGGGGAGCGGTGGAACGTTTTTGGATCATCCATCCTTCACTTTTTCAGTTTTTTTTTCCTTAGTGTGCATGCCAAGTCCATCATCTGGCTCTCACCAAAAAATGTTGTGGCCCATTCGGATCATTCTCTACTATTCATGCGCGTTGTGCATTCGTCATGCTTGCAAAACCGTGTTTTTGTTCTGAGTTGTTCGCATGTTGTTACCATCCTCAGTCATGCAAAGTTTCGGGGTCTCCTTTGTTTGGTAAATGAATGAGCAGTGGAGATCACTCGATTTTATGAGAAAGAGTGGTCACCTGTGGTTTCCTCAGTGTTGTTGTGCAATGGTCTCCTCTGTCACGGAGTGAGTGGAAGCCTGTTTTGCTATGTTGACATTGTGGTTTCTTGTGTGTGCATATTTTTCCTTGGTCTGAACTGGTTTGGAGTGGAATTGGGTTTGAACTAGCTTGATAAACCTATTGTAGGAAGGAACCTCACAAATAGATCTAGAGGAGCTAGTTTTCTTCTCTCCACACCCTGAACAGCACTGGAATTGAAGGTGTAGCTTGAGGGACCGTGTAGCAGAGAAGGGGATGCTTCCTTGTGTTGGGTGCGTAGATGTTTTAGGAGCCAAGCCTGACAACTTGTGGGATGCAGGATGCATAAACGTCCTTCTGTAAATTTTGTTCCCCGCAGTTTTCCTTCCGCAACTTGCGGGATGCAGGATGCGGCTTCGCAAATCTCTATTTCCCCAACTCTCTGTTGAGCCTCATTTTGTTATCATTTTTGGCATTAAAATAACACATTTAAATGCATATTTTATTATCTTTCGTGTATTTTATGTCACGCAGATCATTATTCAACCTCGGGTATGAGTATATTTAAGGTTTATATGAAACCTTTTATTATTATCATTTTTATGGTTTTAATTAATTAAAAATAACATTATTGGAGTACATTTGATATATTAATTGATTTACATATTTCTTTGCAGATTTTATAATCCTTTTGGTCTAAATTTATAAACAAAACGCATTCAGCTTAACATTCAGTCCTATCTGCGCAATCATTGTCTAGCTGTGTGTCCATCTCATCACGCAGCTCGTTGTCCAGTTTTTCGTCTAGATCGCTAATCAGTCTGCGCGCTGTTAATAACCAATCTCATGCATTAAACGACGGAACATTCCCAGGATTACTCATGGCCTCCTCTGCTTAATATCAAACCGCCATCAATTGTGCATTTAAACAATGAAATGATCTCCATTCTAGAATACCTACCATGTATGATGCTTGTGCTCAACACCACACCACAGCCACGATAAAAGAGGAGCCTGTGTGCCACGTTCTCACTGAAGAAAACCAGACTCATGCTGAAGAAGGGAAGACCATCTGCGCTAGCATTTGATTAGTTAGAAGCCATTATGGTTGGATAAATATAGAGAGCATTCTACCACTAAAGGGTCGACTTGCTCATCTCTTGTAAATAATATAAATAACAGACTCTACGTGAGTGTTGGTAGTTGTTTAGTTCATTTGTTAAACAGTTGTTTTTGTAGAGTTTTGTAACTCTGTTCCGTCATTTTAATAAAGAGATGTATGTGTTGTTGTTTATGATTTCGTTTGAGTAAGCGCTAGCTAGGAGTCACCACTGATTGCTGAGAGGGCCCCTCATCAACCAGAGGTTTTCCTTTGTTGTTTTCATTATTTTTCTTTGTAGCTAATTCAGTTTTGATTTCTATTTTGTTTATTTTATTTACTGTAAATGTTTATTTCATTTGCTTTCTATAATACATTTTATTTCCAGAATTAAATAGCTAGATTGTGTGCATAAGTTGTTTTCTATTTGTTTCTGTCATTTCATTTCCAACTTATTATTTAGTTTTGTTCATAAGAAGATAGAGTAGATTGCTTTTATCAATTTAAATAGATTAAGTTCTGTTTATTTCTTTCCTGTTATAAGTTTATGCAATTTAAATTCCAGCTTGTTTATTAATATGCAATGATTTCTTATTTTCATGTATTTGTATTTGTTTATTTCACTATTAAACATGATGATTAAATAGGTTTATTTATTTCCTTTATGCATTGTATAAACATGTGCACGAAATCAGTTGATAATTAGATCATTTAGGTCTTTTTCTACCATTTTATGTATACAGACTGTCATTCGAACTGTATGTTCTGTCTTTCATTTAGATTGTCTATCCAGTCATCCGTCCAGTCTCTTATCTAGTCATTCGTCCAGTCTGTTATTCAGCGTACTATTTTGTTTTTAATGTTTTTAATGAAATTTGAATTTGTTTGAAGATTTGTTTATTTGGTTTTTAGATATGCTTTGACTGTAATAGTTAGATAATAGTTTTATTGACCATTTAGACTTAAAGTTATATTGTTTTCATTTATTAAAGTTTTATCCTTTCACTTTAAACATGCTTTTAAGTTAGGGTATGATTTGTTTCTTTTATTTGTTTCTGATTTTTCTTACTATTGTATTGTTTTATAATTATGCTTTTGGATTAATTTATCCATTTACATGTACACTTAGGATTAGTAGTGTTATCTTTAGGAATAGTTCCATTTTTCATTGTATGATTACTAATAGAGACTTGTGGGATAGAATTCAGTTTCTTTATTAAGTTTTCTACTTACTTCTCTTATTCAGTTTTCTTTATCAAGTTTTCTACCTGTTTCTCTTACTTAGTTTTCCATTCACTTATTTAAGTTTCCTTTGCATTAAAGCCTTTTAAGTAGTTGTTGATAGTATCATTTTTAGTTAGGAGTTATTTGTTTATAAATTATTTAGTTGTTGTAATTGTATTTTCAAAAATACACTTTCTTTGAATAGTTAGCTCCAGTGAATTTACTTAATAGAATTCATTATAAAAACAGTGGTTATATTCTCATTTGTTAATTAGAATAGTCTGATATTATCCTAGTTTGATGCTTTGTTCTAGTTCAATCACATTAATGATTAGATTCTTAGGAGTTTGACTCGGTTTTTTTTTTATTTTGAAAGATCTTTCGATCTTTTGTTTGTTAAACTACTTCCACAAAGCCTTAGGAATCTACCTTCGCATATATTTTGCGTCAACTCTAAGCCTACTGTTACCACCTAAGTTGTACTTAGTGGTTTTTTTATCAAGTGAGTCTGGTGAACCGGACAAGGATAACTTGTTCAGACTTCAAAAGACCTTCAGTCTTACTTCTGGGAAGCTTTGTTGTACTATATCACATGTTCATGCCCCATGGGGGAATTGTAATAAATGTTCTAGCATGATAGTGTTTGTAAAAGACTCGGTCGCTTATACTTTATTTTTCAATCCGATCAACCCAGGGTGTTTTTTCCCTTGGTTATTATTGGTTGTTGAATAAACGACTGATAATTTCTGAGTTTTTCACTCCATACCTCCAAAGTTAGGGTGGTCGGCTTGGCATTTCGGCCTATTGAGGTTATTAGAGTCTATGTGTCAATGTATAAACATAATAGGCATCATGGTTGAGTCATATGAACATGTCTAAGTCCCCCTAGGTTTTTTCAACTTTTTATTTTTTTAATTTTTTCTGTGTTTTTTATTAAAATTTAATTTTTCCAAAACTTAGGCTATTTTTTAATTGTTTAATTGGAAAATTTGATTTTGTAATAAAAGTGGGCCAAATAATCTATTTCAGTCATGTAGGTGCTCATTTTCAAGCTAAGAGCACCATGTAAACCCATGGACCCACTATTTCCTAGTTTTGAGTGATTTTCCATCACTCAGGTCAGAATGCCCCAAAAATCAATTATTGATTATTTTAATTAATAAATTGATGAATAATGGAGCAAATCCAGAATCATAGATCAGTAGATTCTCAGCCGATTTGATTGAAATCAGTCAGATCTGAACCAGATTGACTGGATCTGACAAATCCTTGACTGAAGGAGGTGATCAAATCAGATCCAAAGTTGATCTTCAGCATCCTTTATGGGGAATTTCACCCTCCCTCTCTCCTCCACGTGTTTTGGCTCATTTGGATGAGTTTTGATGGATGCTTCAGTCAACAGGTTGAGGTGTCAGTCAAATCAGCTCTTTGATTGACAATTGCACTCAATGAGACTCAGATCTGGCTCAGTTCAGCTTCAAATCTGCATTAATTGATTCTCCATCACCTGATTTGGTCTATCTCCTTGGTATTTGTGCCGCCTTGGGCTGGATCTCCTAGTTTTTGTATATATCCAAGCATAAGCCTCCTCTTCCAAGCTAGTTAGAACTAGGATTGAGGTGTTGTTGCTCTTGTACTGTATTGTTTTTTTTCATTCTGGAATAAAGAAGCTTTGGAGGAAAGATCTATGGTGTAATGCTCTTCATGTGTGGATGTTGATTTTCGAATGCTTATGAGGTATAATCTGCTTTATTTATCATTCCTTTGCTAGTTAATTGTTGGCCTTGAAGGAGAGAGCTCCCTCCTGTTAGGGTAAGAGTTTATTCTAGTTTGATTTATGCTCTTACTACTTCTTGTTCTAGATCTATTGGATTTGTATGTATTTTAAGTTTAATTGCATGCTTTTCAATTATCTCTTCCAGCAGCACCTATGTTTTAACCATCTGTTTGTGCAAGGATTTCTAAGTTGCAGGTGATCTCGCTTGTAGAAGAGGTTGAGCTGATTTGCATCTTCCTCATCTTCAGTATCTTTTGAATGACATAGTCCCTCGGTGTTCCACCAAAGCAGAATTCAAAGCCCAACATTCCTAGGATTCAAACACTCTTTCTCTCTCTTCCTCCTTCAAAATCTTAATTTCTCTTCAAATTGGTTACTTTTAAAGAGTCTTATTGCTTAGATCTGTCTCATTAAGAAAATTACATATAGATCTAGTTAGTATAAATTTAGATATCGGTTTCGTTTTGCATATAAAGTTATATTTTAAGAGATCTAGCTGAAATTATCCTCTTTTTGCAAGCATTTTAATGAAAATTTGTAGCTTGCTTTTAAGGTAGTTTCCTTTGCTGTACTTTAAAGTTTCATATTCTGTAATAAAAGTAGACATATTATTGGCTGCCCAAACAGAAATCCAAGACCCAAGGAAAGCTTGCTTTCCTTGGTTCCTTTTTGCAAAACTAGATTACCCCAAGTTAACAAAATTTTACTTAAGTTTTTTTTCGGTAACTAGTGTAGTAACCCAAAACAGTTTCAAAGTGTGTTTGGGAACATTTGATTATGATTGATTGTTGTTTTTAAGCAGGTCCAAAAAAAAAGAGAAGGAGACTCTGCTAAATTTCCGACTCTTGGACGAATCAGGGCTTCCCGGAAGCTTCTCCCACCACTGTGTTTTAATTCTAGCTTGTTAGAATCTTGTTGTAAGCCTTTGGATCCCAGATAAAAAGGACCAAAGTGCATCAATTTTAATTTGTTTATATTGTAAATCGCTTCTAATGAAAGGAAAATGTTGTTTCGAATAGGCTCTTTCGAGCCTATTCACCATCCCCCCTGGGGGGATTTGCGTCGATGTCAATTTTTTTACTTTTTGTTCATATCTTTCCAAACTAGCGTGCTCTAATATTCAGGGTAGTATACTTTGATTCATTATCAATTTCATATTCCATATTTGATATTTCAAAGTAATCTTAATACTTACCCCACAACTTCCCGATTGACCCGAAAGGGGAAAGAGATACGTGGTAGGACTAATTAGAAAACTGGAATTGTGTATCTGTGTTTTCCTTTCATCATTTGTTTCTTCAGCTATTATAAAATTAACCTCTCCTTGATTCCCCGATTGAGATCCACTTGGATCGAAAGAGGTTCCTGGAGGGTTTTCTTTTTAACAAGAACACCCATTTTAAAATTTACTAAAATTGACAAGACTCCGGTGTGTATGCTCTGCACTTAGCTGCGGTTCATCCAATCAGTCAAGCTGTATCAAAAGCATTTGAGTGACTAGAATAATCAGGACTCACTCTCCCAAATTGACAAACCATCAGGTGAAAATCCAACACCTAGATCAAACCATTACGGTGGAAAAATACCCAAAGGAAGTGGGAACTTCTGAAAAGTGACCTCGGGGCGCCGATCTCTGTCACAGCCTAATGGGTGCGTTATGAAAAATAGCCCCAGAGACTCCATTCAGCCCACATATGCCTTGCGGGTAGCCATGAAGGTTTAGTTTTGGACATACTCCAAGTACTCTCGGGTATATCTGGAGTCCACCCCTTCGCCTAATTTTAATCAACTCATATTTCACATTAACTTAAAACGTACCAAGAGGCAATTGCAAAACATTCACTCCAAGCACATGCAAGTACATTGATTTTATTTTGACTCCATTCTAAGGCACTGGTTATTTTCTTGCTATATATATATATATATATATTGTGTCTCAGCATTATGCTTTCGTGCGCTCATTTTTGTATCTTGTCATCTATGGTTGTTTATGCTTAAATTTCAAACTCCTAAGAAACTCATTCAGTTTAACATCACCGTACTAAGTAATTTAGCCTTAGTAACTTAATAGGGTCTACCCCCCTTGGCTTCGTTAGGACTTGAGCCTAAACGGAGGAGTCAAGAACAAGGTGACAGGCTTGACTCGAGACTTGCCCCCAAGGACACACCGAGTGGCTTGAAGATTTCTGCCACGTGACCCAAGTGTGTGAAAGGCGACAACACCTACCAATCCTGGTCAATAATTAAATATTAGGTGAATTAATCTAGGCATTATAACACCCAACATTTTGGCGTCGTTACCGGGGAGTTGTTTTGTAAGGTAGAAAAAATAGAATTTTCTTATGAATTTTAGTGATAGGTTGGTGGCGAGGGAGCGGTAAGACGAGAGGTAAGAACCTATGCATCTATTATAACAGGTGCCCCCAAACCCAGCGATAGCAGTAGTCTAGGTTCTCCTTTAGTTTATTTTTTCATGAACATAGTCTAAATAGATAAGGATAGATAGGTTTCCTTTATGTTACACAGCAAGGAGAAGGGGAGACAGTAAGCTGCAAAGATGACTTCACTACGGAATTTCCATAGTGTGACAGCCCGACGCATCCACTTTAGTGGGTCACCCCAAATCCTTGTTGTTCCTTTTTCGCACAAGTGTGTTTACTTTACGCAAAGTTTGATTTATTTCCCTTAAGCATACTTTTCTTTTCATACACATAGATAGTTTACTTTTTCATAAGTTCAATATGATGTACGTGTGCCTTTAGGTAATTTACTTTCATACAATTTACTCGTATGCAAGTATAGGACTTATTTGACAATTAAATCACTTAGTGGTGTTGTAAGTGCCACCCACCCTGCTAACAAACTAACAGGAATATCTGAAAGAGGAACCCCAATATAAAACATGAATAACTACTTATGTTGTGGGAGGATAAGATAGGAGAGAAGGATGAAGAAGTTGTTACCTTTGAATTCCCTATTAGAGATCTAGGAGGAGTGGCACAAATACAGTACGTTCCCCCATTCATTTTATCAAATTTTCACGGACTAGAGAATGAAGACCCTGATGAATTTTTATTTCAATTGGAAATAATCTGTAGAGCATATAATGTTCAAAGTCTGAATTTTTTTCCTCTTACTTTGAAAGGAACAGCCCTCCGATGGTTCATGAGCCTAGGTGGGAACTGCATTCAAACTTGGGAACATATGAAACATATATTCTTAAAATGATACCAAGATTATTGCACAGTGAAGGAGGATATCTTTGAAATAACCCAGGAAGAAGAAGAAACTTTGGAAAATTACGTCGAACGCTTTTAATACAACCTTCAAAGATCAAAACTAAAACATTCAGGGAAGGATACCTTGAAAAGACTTTTAGTCAAAGGCATAAGAAATGAATATTTAGAAATTTTAAATCTGATGGGAATAGGTGACGTATTTTAGTTATCATATGATGATGTTTATGAATTATGTATAAGGTATTCAAGAGGAAAATTCAAGATTAGTAAGAATATACCCTCTTCTCATCCTCATCTTAACCCTTGTCAACCTTGTTCACAAATCCTTTATGTCCCATCTGATGATCATAGGGATACTCTCTCTTATGATGCAACACTTCCTATTCCTCTACACTCTCCACAATATTTTCAACAATATCTTATTTCCTCGGCAGGATCAACTACACAATCCAATCAACTGCACCTCCCACAATCACCTTCTCATAAATCCCCTCTATGCCCTATATACATTCCTATTCAATCCAGTTCACATTCTAACAATAATAAAGCAGTACAATATGCTTACAGTGTTGCACTACAACATTTATCCACCTTACCTACCTCACCAACATTATTGCAAGAAATTCATACGAGATTTGGAGAGGTGGTAGATTTAGGAGTCACAGACAATACAGAAGAAAATGAAGTTTCTACTTGGCCTTTTCCACAAGAAGAAAAGATCAACATGGAATGCATCTCAATTGATGAGGGACAGACATTAGAACCTGAATATTCCCCATCACCAAACTCAGATTCTGTACGCATTCTAGGGTTTAATGAAAGACCTCATGACATAACAAATAAAGGAGAGAATCTATAATACATAAGTCACATTGAAATATGGTTCCAAGAGGCAACCAAGCCACGGTACCATCCTCTCCTTCAATTCTTATTGCTACTAAATTAAACAGGTTGCTTGGTTCTTCATATCCAGACAATCACTGTAATATTTTTCTTGTATGTGGATAAAGGTATATTTTTAATTTTGTTTCAAACCTAGTTACATTGGAAGAATTCATATACTTGAATTGTTTTCTTTCAAGTTCTGAGTAGAATAGATATTATGTAAATATATTTTTGTTTCTTTAGAATAAATAAGACTCATTTCTAATAAATTGTTTGCAGGAGACTATTTTTCTTTTTTATGAATAAATATGAATCATCTAACAAGTGGTTTTGCAGTCTGATTACAAGAATTTTATCTATAAGCAACACATGGAGTATTATTTGGAATACAGAAGTACGCTAAAACACTTATAAGGTATCTTAACTTTTCTTGGGGTAACTTTGAAAATTACAGCTTATAGTGACAATTAAAATAATTCCTTGTATATCATTCTTAACCGTTTCTTTTATGATTTAGATAGTTTTGGTGTTTTGATTCAGACATGTATATTTTTTATTTATTCTTCTGAACAATTGCTTGAGAGACCTACTTTCATTATCATATTTTTCACAATCTGATTTTACACCTATGGATTACTAGTTCATCCTATACTTGTTATCAAAAATTGTTTCTTAAGTATTTTTTGTGATAACTCGGGAGTAAAGTGAATTTTTTTCTTGTGGGGAACATTCATTATCTTTTATGAAGAAGAAGGACTCTAAGTTCAAAGAACAACTTTAAGTTATTCTCTTTTGACACGATCTATGGTTAAGGCCATTATGAAATTACTTATAACTTTATTTTGATAAAAATTGAATTATGTGTTTATCAGGACTTAACACGCTCTAGCACCAATCGGCTTCCATATATTTAATATCATTATACAAGGCAAACCCACCGGGGTACTGAACAGGCCTACTGGCAGCGGTTCAATGCTAAGTAAAAACTTAAAACAAGGAAGCCGCTGATAAATGCAAGAAAACTCATCGAGGTACTGAACAGGCTCATTGGTAGTAGGACTATGCTTGCATGGTACCAAGATAAACCCATCGGGGTACTGAATAGGCCTGCTAGCAACAGGGCAATACTGGGTAAAAGAGACGGGTTAATGTACCGCTATGCACATGATTTGTAGAATAATGATAATATAAAGAAAAATTTTCAAATTTTATGAATAATATGTTAAGGCCAATTGTTTATAATGTCATTTGAGAATTGCTGTAAGTTGTGGTTGGGCTCGGTCATCTAATTCAATAAATACCTAGGATGTCGTTATCCTAGAAATGGGACCCATAGCTATAAACCCCACACACTCCGAGGTAAACTAAAAATATCTTATGATGACAATATATCTTTAACATAAGGCATGGATGACTAGCTTTTCCTATGGCTTTCTTTCAGTTATATTATCAACATTCAAGTGGTCTTTCTAAGCACTATTCTATTTTTCATGAATATACATATATGAATCATTTCCATTTACTAGTTAGTTTTTCTTTTTACAAAATAATAAAACAGCATGCTAGTACTTTTTATTATCTGGAACAATCTATTCTTCTCTCTTGTATGGCTTGGGGACACGCCATATCTTCGGTTTGGGGGGAAGGATTAGGGAGATTTGTCTGCTTTTATCTATTATTATTTATGACAAAATGATAAGTGTTTTTCAGGATCAGTGGAATTTATAGCATGGAGCATATTTTAATAGAAATCAATATGGAGGACTATATATCGAAGGAGAATCCAAATGAAATACCAGATGACAATCTAATAAAACTTGGTGATATTATAACATTTATGACTGAAATTTGCTAACCAAATTTTGTTTTTGGCAAATAGTTTTTACCTCCATGTGAATGCTTTGACCTTAAAAGTTTTTTTTATCATTTCACTATTAGTAACCCTATCATTTTACCCAATCATGCATGAAAACTATCAAATGACTGATTTTCTTGTTGATTAATCTTATCATAAATATAATTTATACCTATTTGTGTCATATGTTCAGCCTATTTACTTTGGATATGGTTGGCATAATTACAATGAATTCACTCATTCATGCATATGCACACATCTTGAAGTTCGCAATGATAGCATGATCTCTTAAACGGATTAAACTTCTTGTTAGCCCATAATTTTTCACTATTATTGCTTCTGTAGAGCTGTTTGATATGAAAGATATGTTATAAGACTAAAGTTTAAATTACCTTTATTCCTAAAATTATCTTTCTTTTGCTCAGTGGGACCTCGCATTACACCGGTTTGGGGGAATGTTGAACCTCATTTTGTTATCATTTTTGGAATTAAAATAACACATTTAAATGCATATTTTATTATCTTTCGTGTATTTTATGTTACGCAGATCATTATTCAACCTCGGGTATGAGTATATTTAAGGTTTATATGAAACCTTTTATTATTATCATTTTTATGATTTTAATTAATTAAAAATAACATTATTGGAGTACATTTGATATATTAATTGATTTACATATTTGTTTACAGATTTTATAATCCTTTTGGGCTAAATTTATAAACAAAACGCATTCATCTTACCATTCAGCCCGATCTATGCAATCGATGTCCAGCTGTGTGTCCAACTCGTCACGCAGCTCGTTGTCTAGCTCATCACGCAGCTCATTGTCCAGCTCATCATGCAGCTCGCTGTCCATCTCATCATGCAGCTTGTTGTCCAATTTTACGTCCATGTTGCTAATCAGTCTGCGCGTTGTTAATAACCAATCTCATGCATTAAACGATGGAACATTCCCAGGATTACTTGTGGCCTCCTCTACTTAATATCAAACCGCCATCAATTGTGCATTTAAACAATGAAATGATCTCCATTCTAGAATACCTGCCGTGTATGATGCTTGTGCTCAACACCACGCCACAGCCACGATAAAAGAGGAGCCTGTGTGCCACGTTCTCACTGAAGAAAACTAGACTCACACTGAAGAAGGGAAGACCATCTGCGCTAGCATTTGATTAGTTACAAGCCATTATGGTTGGCTAAATATAGAGAGCATTCTACCACTAAAGGGTCAACTTGCTCATCTCTTGTAAATAATATAAATACCAGACTTTGCGTGAGTGTTGCTAGTTGTTTAGTTCATTTGTTAAACAGTCGTTTTTGGAGAGTTTTGTAACTCTGTTCCATCATTTTAATAAAGAGTTGTATGTGTTGTTGTTTATGATTTCGTTTGAGTAAGCGCTAGCGAGGAGTCACCCCTGATTGCTGAGAGGGCCCCTCATCAACCAGAGGTTTTCTTTTGTTGTTTTCATTATTTTTCTTTGTAGCTAATTCAGTTTTGATTTCTAGTTTGTTTATTTTAATAAGTTACTGTAAATGTTTATTTCATTTGCTTTCTGTAATGCATTTTATTTCCAGAATTAAATAGCTAGATTGCATGCATAAGTTGTTTTCTATCTGTTTCTATCATTTCATTTCCAACTTATTATTTAGTTTTGTTCATAAGAAGATAGAGTAGATTGTTTTTATCAATTTAAATAGATTAAGTTCTGTTTATTTCTTTCCTGTTATAAGTTTATGCAATTTAAATTCCATCTTGTTTATTAATATGTAATGATTTTCTTATTTTCATGTATTTGTATTTGTTTATTTCACTGTTAAACATGATGATTAAATAGGTTTATTTATTTCCTTTATGCATTGTATAAACATGTGCAGGAAATCAGCTGATAATTAGATCATTTAGGTCTTTTTCTACCGTTTTCTGTATACAGACTGTCATTCGAACTGTATGTTATGTCTTTCATTCAAACTGTTTGTCCAGTCATCCGTCCAGTCTCTTATCCAGTCATTCGTCCAATCTATTATTCAGCTTACTATTTCATTTTTAATGTTTTTAATGAAATTTGAATTTGTTTGAAGCTTTGTTTCTTTGGTTTTTAGATATGCTTTGACTGTAATAGTTAGATGATAGTTTTATTGATCATTTAGACTTAAAGTTATATTGTTTTCATTTATTAAAGTTTTATCCTTTCACTTTAAACATGCTTTTAAGTTAGGGTATGATTTGTTTCTTTTATTTGTTTCTGATTTTTCTTACTATTGTATTGTTTTATAATTATGTTTTTGGATTAATTTATCCATTTACATGTAAACTTAGGATTATTAGTGTTATAGTGTTATCTTTAGGAATAGTTCCATTTTTCACTGTATGATTACCAATAGAGACTTGTAGGATAGAATTCAGTTTCTTTATTAAGTTTTCTACTTACTTCTCTTATTCAGTTTTCTTTATCACGTTTTCTACTTGTTTCTCTTACTTAGTTTTCCATTCACTTATTTAAGTTTCCTTTGCATTATAGCCTTTTAAGTAGTTGTTGATAGTATCATTTTTAGTTAGGAGTTATTTGTTTATAAATTATTTAGTTGTTGTAATTGTATTTCCAAAAATACACTTTCTTTGAATAGTTAGCTCTTGAAGTTACTTAATAGAATTCGTTATAAAAACAGTGGTTATATTCTCGTTTGTTAATTAGAATAGTCTGATATTATCCTAGTTTGATGCTTTGTTCTAGTTCAATCACATTAATGATTAGATTATTAGGAGTTTGACTTGGTTTTTTTTTTTTTTTGAAAGATCTTTTGATCTTTTGTTTGTTAAAATGCTTCTTCAAAGTCTTAGGAATCTACCTTCGCATATATTTTGCATCAACTCTAAGCCTACCAACCTCGGTCAATAATTAAATGTTAGGTGAATTAATCGCATTATAACACCCAACACTTTCTTTTCCACAACGGTTTATTCCACATGCAGGATGCGAGATCGCAATTTCCATATTTCTCCGATTCTGCAAACTCAAGAGTTTCATACCATTGATCCTTGTGGGTTGAGTCTCAGATCTGTCTCCAGAGGCGGAACAGATGATGACCGTTGGTTTTCATTGCAATCTTTCTTCACCATTCAATCTCCTCTAAGATCTTTCTTCATAGATCGTCAAATTGATCATTGACAGGATCAATTTCTCTGATGTTGGGAAGTTGGAGAATTTATCCGCAGACTTGAATAGAGTGAAGGCAAGATAAGTTCATGCCTCTATAGATCTCTATAAAATAGGGAATCCATCAAAATACATACAGAATTCAATGAACTTCAAGCTGGATGCTCTTGCATCGGTTAGATAGCGTTAATGATCATGTTTCCTCTCTGTTGGATGGGAGGGGACGTGATAGTGTGGTATCAAAGTTACAGGTTGCAGCATTGGACCTTGATGGGCCAAGTTGAATAGTTAACAGAGTTGTTGGTAAATCGTTTTTATTTCTGATTTTATTATGCAACTAACAATTTTGTTTATTAACACATTTTGCAAAATTATAGTCACCTTCAAAGAGCAGCATTCCAAATAGTGCAGTTTAGTAAAGTTCTTTTGGCTAAGCCATGAGAACCGACATGTGTGACGATGCACAGAACACCAATGAATATGAGGAATATGCTATAGGGAAAAATTTCTGAGTTGGAAATATTAAGACAGAGTCGAATGGGAGGAGGTTTCAATATACTCCCCCATATTTTGCAACCACCATGAGAAGCCTAAGGGTGGAAATGCAAAGTTACAGGGAAGATAATGAAAGATTGGTTAAGGCTCTGGAGGAGCAAAATCAGCTTAATGCAACCATGTTGCAAATTTCGACAGACATTCAAGGGCATATGAACTCTGGGGACCAGATAGTAAGACCAGAAGGAAGTAAGAGCATTGCTAGAAGAAGAAAGAGATCTCCTAGTGGGTCATCTGACTCTGAAGGATCCACTCGTGGTTCAAGTTCTTCTTCTCACAAGAATAATAGAAAGAGGCACTGCTAGAACCGTTCACATGATGAATTTAAGAAGGCAAGGCCTCCTACCTTCAATGGTGAGATAAAGAATGGTCAAGAAGCTAAAGCTTAGCTTCTTGGGATGAGGAAATATTTCCAAGTCCAAGACTACTCTGGAAATATGAAGGCTAGAGTATCCATCTTCAATTTGACTAGAAGAGCATCCATATGGTGGGAGCACTTCTGGAAAGTGAAAAATATTAATGAAAGGAAGATTCTGTGGAAACAGTTCCAGAAGTATTTCAAGCAGAAGTACCTCTTCGACAGGTATTATGATGATAAGATCAAAGAATTCCATGAGCTAAGATTGGGACAGCAGACCATGGAAGAGTATGCAAACAAGTTCTTGGACCTGTTGAGGTATGTCAGGTACATCAAAGATGAAAAAGTAAAAATCCAGTGTTTCCTGAGTGGATTGCCTCAGTCCTACAAAGACAGAATTGAGTTTTATGAACCTAGAATTCTGGAAGAAGCGATAAGGAAAGCTAAGTATTTCTATGATCAAATAAAAGACAAACCTGAAAATCATAAGACATGGAAGGAAAAGAAGAATGAGAAGTCTGACCAAAGGAAGAAAGGTTTCAAACCTTCTAACTTCAGGAATCAATAGAAGTAGTCATCCCAAGTTGAGAAGGAGCCAGCTAGAGTGGTGGGAGAAAAGCCAAGAGATCCACAACAGAGTAGAGAACCACTCCAATGTTGGAAATGTGGAGGACCCCACATACGCAGGAATTTCCCACTTGAGAATGAGAATGCAAGGCCATCTTACAACATTCAAAAGGCAGAAATAGTGGGTCAAGTAGCAAGGGACGTCTCTAGGATCTATGCAGCACTGGAGAACCGCCAGGAAGATCACCAGTCAACTGTGGCTGAAGTGGCAGGTAAGATTATTGAGCAATCTGTTTCTATTTTGACTGACCCTGGTTCTACTCATAGTTACATTTCTCCTAGAGTGGTGGAGATTTGTGCTTTTAAGAAAGTAAAGCATATCAAATCGTGGTTAGTTCATCTAGCCACTGGAACTAAGAGAAAGGTTAGTGAAGTGGTAGAGAAAATCCCATTGGTGATGAATGGATTGGTCACTTGTGTAGACCTGAATGTTCTACCACTTGATTCCTATGATGTTCTCATTGGAATGGATTGGTTAGAATCTCACAGGGTGAATCTCGATTGTTATAATAAGACTTTTGAATGAATGAATGAAGAAGGGAACCCTAGAGTTGTAAGAGGCATTCCAAAGGTGATTTTTGTGAGGCATATTTTAGCAATGCAGTTGAAGAAGTTTTGCAGGAAAGGTTGCCAGCTGTATACAGCTCATATTGTGGAGGCAACAGAGAATGAAACTCCTAGGTTAGAGGACTTTCATGTGTTGCAAGACTTTAGGGATGTTTTTCCTAATGAGATTCCAGGGCTTCCTCCAAAGAGAGACATTGATTTCACAATTGAGCTTGTGCTAGGAGCAGCACCAGTGTCCAAGGCACCCTACATATTGAGTACACCAAAAATGCTAGAGTTGAAGATGCAGTTGCAAGAGTTGTTGGAGGAGAAGTATATCAGGCCAAATGTGTCTCCTTGGGGAGCACCAATTCTCTTTGTGAAGAAGAAAGATGATACACTCAGGTTGTGTATTGATTACAGAAAGCTGAACAAAGTCACTGTGAAGAATAAATATCCTTTTCCTAGGATTGATGATCTCTTTGATCAAATGAGAGGAGGAAAGGTATTTTCCAAAATTGACTGGGTCTAGTTACCATCAGGTGAGAATCAAGGATGAAGACATTCATAAGACATCCTTCAAGGATGAAGGCTGAAGACATTATGAGTTTGTAGTGGTACCATTTGGTCTCACAAATGCGCCAGCTACAATTATGTGCCTTATGAATAGTGTTTTCAGTAGGTATTTTGACAAGTTTGTTCTTGTTTTCCTTGATGACATCCTTATTTATTTTAAGAATGAGGAAGAGCATGAAGAACATCTAAGATTGACATTGCAGTTACTCAGGAAAAATAAGTTGTATGCAAATTTGAGCAAGTGTTACTTCTATAAAGAAAGAATTTAGTATTTGGGTCACATTATCTCAGAAGAGGGTATATCTGTGGACCCTGACAAGATTGAAGCCATTATGAATTGGCCTACTCCAATAAATGTGACAGATGTAAGGTCTTTTATGGGACTTGCATGATACTATAGGATATTCATTGAAGGATTCTCCAAGATTGCACATGCCATCACTTCTTTGCAAAGGAAGGGGATAAAGTTTGAATGGACATCGAGGTGTGAAGAAAGCTTCCAGCAGCTGAAGAATCTTCTCACAAGTGCACCAGTCTTGAAAGTTGCAGACCCAGAGAAATATTTTGTGGTCTGTACCGATGCATACGGTTAAGGACTTGGAGGGGTTCTTATGCAAGACAACCACGTAATATGTTATGAGTCAAGAAAGTTGAAGGAGCATGAGAAGAACTATGCCACTCATGATCTAGAACTTGCAGCCATAGTACATGCTCTCAAGATGTGGAGGCATCACTTGATGGGCAGAAGATTTGAGCTAAGGACTAACCATTGTGGTCTGAAGTATTTGTTTGATTAGACTACTGGAAATGCTAGGTAAGCTATATGGCTAGATTTTTTATGTGAGTTTGATTTTGAAATCAAGCACATAAAGAGAAAAGAGAATAAGGTAGTTGATGCACTCAGCAGGAAGGTGCAGGAAATGCATGTGGCATCCATTAGTATTTTCCAATCAGAGTTGAGGCAACAGATTGTAACAGCAAAGCCTTCAAAAGAAGTATGAGGGATATAAATTAGAAGAAGATGGACTTCTTACTTATAAGAACAAAATTTATATTCCAAATTTAGCAGATTTGAGGATTGTTGGTATGGATGAGATCTATCAAGCTCCATATTATGTTCACCCAGGATATCAGAAGACAATTTCTACAGCTAGAAAGCAGTACTTTTGGCCAGGAATGAAAAAGGATATGGTTGAATATATTTCAAGGTGCATGAAATGTCAGCAGGTGAAGGTTGAGCACCAACACCCAGTAGGATTGTTGTAGCCTTTGCCAGTTCTAGTATGGAAATGGGAAATTATTTCAATGGATTTTATTACAGGATTTCCAATGACTTGGAGACAACATGATTCCATAATGGTTATGGTGTACAAGTTGACAAAGGAAGCACATTTTATACCAGTTAGTTCTACGCATAAAACTGATGACATTGCAAAGATATTCATGAAAGATATTTTCAAATTGCTTGGATTGCCTAAGGCAATAGTCTCTAACAAAGATGTCAAGTTCACTTCCAATTTTTGGAAGGGATTGTTTGCATATTTGGGTACAAAGTTGAATTTCAGCACTGCCTACCATCCTTAGACTGATGGGAATATAGAAAGAGTAAATCAAGTGCTTGAAGACATGCTTTGCATGTATGTGATTAACAAACCAACCAAGTGGGAAGATTATTTACACTTGGTAGAGTTTGCTTATAACAATGGACAGTAAGCATCCTTGGGGATAAGTCCCTATGAAGCTTTGTATGGTAGGAGGTGTAGGACAATGGTGGCTTGGGATAATCTAGTGAAAAGGGTTGTGCTTGGTCCAGAATTGTTCAAGGAGATGAAGCAAGAGGTTGTAAAGATCACGCAGAATCTGAAAGCAGCCCAGGATAGATAGAAAAGCTATGCAGATAAGCAAAGGGTGAATAGATATTTCAGTGTTAGGGATCATGTTTACCTCAGAGTGAGGGAAAAGAAGAGTTCCTTGAAGCTTGGAAGTTGTGCCAAGTTGTCACCTAGATATTGTGGATCATTTGAAGTGCTTGAAAGAATAGGGCCAGTATCATATAGACTTGCATTGTCTGCTGGCACTAGAGCTCATAATGTTTTTCATGTTTCTTTTCTTAAGAGATATGTACATGACCCTAACCATGTGATAAATTGGGATATGATTCAGGTGGAACCCGAGGGAGAATTCCAAATCGAGCCTAGGTGCATCCTCGACAGGAAGGTCACAATGCTCTGGAACTAATCCATAGGGCAGGTGAAGGTGAAATGGGAGCACTACAGTCCTGAAGAGGCTACATGGGAGCTGGAGGATGCCCATGCAATTGGCACATTCATTTTTTTTCAATTCTATGGAGCACTGAGGGCGGTACCAGCATAGCATTTTTGTTCAATTTTGTAAAGCACTGAAGACAGTGTTGTTGAAGGGGGAGGGGAATGTAACACCCCAGTTTTGACCCCGTTTGCATTAAATATATATGATGTAAATATTGTAATTAATCATGGTGTGGAGCTAAAGGAAAAATCCCCACCATTGATTTAGTGTTTTATGTTTCGACGATTAAAATCAATGCCGATGGTATTTTGTGCTAGTCGACACATTATAGTTTTGGACATCATATAATTATGCAGTTTAATTAAAAAACCCCACAACCAACTATGTCAATGCAACAAATAATGAGATTGGGGCATGATTTCCTAAGGATTAGGGGGGGGATGTTTAACCTTGAGCCATTGGGGAAAGCCATGTGTCAAAAGAAAACACCCAAAAACGTATGTCCATTCCCTCATGCATTCATGTTTTGGGGAGCAACGGGACGTTTTTGGATCATCCATCCTTCACGTTTTCAGTTTTTTTTCCTCAGTGTGCATGCCCAGTCTATCATATGGATCTCACTGGAAAATGTTGTGGCCCATTCTGATCATTCTCTATTCCATTCTGTTCATGCGCACTGTGCGTTCATCCTGCTTGCAGAACCGTGTTTTTGTTCTGAGTTGTTCGCCTGTTGTTACCATCCTCAGTCGTGCAAAGGCTTAGGGTCTCCTTTGTTTGTTGAACGAATGAGCAGTGGAGATCACTCGCATTTATGAGAAAGAGTGGTCATCTGTGGTTTCCTCGGTGTTGATGTGCAATGGTCTCCTCTATCACAGAGTGAGTGGAAGCATGTTTTGATGTGTTTGTTGGGCTCCAATCCACTAGTGTAAATTAGACCTTAAGTTTATGTCAATCCGGAGTTTGTAGACTTAGAGGCATATCCCAAATATAGAGACTCAAAGCTAGACCTAACTGGAAATTTAGTTTAACTATGAAACAAATCTATTAAATGCTAGAATGTTGTGACTTTGAAATGCAAAACCTCCCTTACAGAAGCAACTTCATTTGATCTCTTAGTTTAACCAGCAATTCATGTGTGAAATATTCTGAGATAAAAAATTAAACCTAAATCTTAAAAATAGATCACAGTGACACTGCCTATTATCTCATTGTAGAAAGCAATCAATCATTGATTTCCTTTACAAGAAGACATTCGCAATGTATAACTATCCTCAGCAATTCGATATTGAGTAAGCAATGCAATCTAAATCATTCCTACAGCGTTTAAACATTTAAATAACAGAGCTCATAACCCTGTTCATACAATCTAACTCGTTCTGCAATGTATGAGTAATTAAAATAAGGAAAATCGGCTTCTACAGGATTTAATTAAAACATACCACATGCAATGATGCAAAAAGAGGTGTGCAAACTTGGCAAAGGGGGGCCTCCAATGCTTTGCTTGCACACGCAAATAAAATCACAGAGCTCTAGAACTCATTCGCATTGACCAGATAGAAATGAACATACACAGTAATTTATCAAATCCACAATCTTTATTTCAAAACCATGCGTCTATTATCCAAGGGGTTTCTTTCCTCTGTAAAATCAAATACTTATACAATTTTTTTTTTTAAACTGGAAATGCTACAAATCTAGAGGACTCATAATGATATGTGACCCTCGAGATCCTCCATCAGATCCATCAAAATAGACAAAATCGAAACTGTCATGTTTTTATGCTAAGTGGTATCACAGGTGGTCGTCTTTGACCGGCATTGACTCGACACCTGTGAAAGCCATATCATCTATTCGTTAGAAATTTAACCATCCTTCGACATCGAGGATCTTTTTCCCATCTCTCAGTTTGCGCCTAGCTGGCCTGCAAGTATCCAACCTAGGAGAAATTACGGGAAGTTAGCACATTCTGTAATTTTGAATAAAACTTTAATTTAAATGCCTTAAAAATCTCATAATTCAATTTGCTAAGAAGCAACAACATTGATACCTTTGACCAAAGTTTTGTGGATGAAATTAAGGTTTTATGGATCAAGTACAAAAGTTTATGGAGAAAACTGGAAGGTATTTAGATGGAAAAATAGGTAAAAATGGTGCCCAACACTCCCCCAAGAGGAAGCTGTTGCATGTCCTCATGCACAAAAAGTATTTCCAAAAATTTGACCCTGCTTATATCATGACCAAAATTTTGTTGTTGAACCTATGCTTTTAATCTCCTGTCTGAGATGATGCATCTGTAGAAGTTCGAGATGCATAAAGGGGTTTTAGTTTTTCATACTTGGTTTTGTAAGTCTTCTTTTATTTATACCATCTATATGCATGCTTGGAGATTCATGCCCTTTGAACTTTAAGCTTCCTGTTCTTTTTCTTTTAACTTTTCATTCCTCGGTTCTAATTCTCTTACTTCCAGTTTCAACTTCTTAATCTTTTTACTGATTTTGGAAGTTTTCTTCTTTTCCATATTCATTGGAGGCTGCACAGAATTAGTGTCCATCCCCAATTCTTCATTCTCTTGTACTGAATCTCCCTTCTTTTCTTTTTCCATAGTTTGTTGCTCTAAGAAAGGGGAAGTTGGATCATTTGATATTTCCTGTCTTGGATGCTTTTTCTCTTCTTTTTCTTGCTGCTCTAAGAAGAGATTGATTTTTTTAGTCTGCTTCATCACTTCATCTGAAATCTTTTCAGTTTCTTGGGTATCTTTTTCTTCATGAACTTGCCCTATCTCACCTGTTAGACTTTCTTCTTGACTTTCCAAGGATTGTATGTATTCATACTGTTTCTACTGGCTTTCATCATCCTCTTCTAGTGCTGACTTATTTCGAGCTTACTGATGCTTCCTTGGCTTTTTCTTATAAGTGGTGAAGATTTGATCTTGCTTTTGGAACTGTCTTTCTTCTTTCATCACACTCCTGGTTTGTATCCTTCTTTGAGGCTGTTTTGAGCTTGCTGCCTCAGAGTTATCTTCATCATCTGTGATCATCAACACCTCTCTTTCTTTCTTTTTCCCTTTAAGCAGTTTTGAGCTTGTTGCTTCAGGGTTCTGTTCTCCATCCTTGGGGTATGTTATCATCAACAGTTTGTCTTCTTTCAAGCCTTCTTCAGGCAGCTTTTCTTATTCTTCAAACTGATTATGAATTAGAAATTCTTGCCATGTCAGGTTTTGCTTCTGTAACTCATATGTGATGATTATTTTGATGAGCCCACAGTGGAAAAGGCTCATTAATTTATCTTCTGCATGCTTTTGAATAGCCTTAGCCATCTTAGAAAGACTCTGTAATAAAAAATGGGGCATGTTAATCTCGCAATCACCCCTCAGATGCTGCAATAGCTTGATACGATAAAGATATACAATACTAAATCGACCTTCACAGGTGATGAATCTTTGGATGATATAGACAATTTCATCCTAGGGATGAACCAACCAGCTCCTTGGTATTCCCTTCTTCCAGTTCACTGATCCTGCCCTTGACCTGCACAGAAAGGGTATCCATGCCTTCTCCTTGAATTGTTTAGTTTTAAAGAATCTCTCTCCTTGCTATGGTAAGCCAACGATCTGTGCCAAAATGTCTTCAGACAGTCTGAAATTCAAATTTCCTACTGTAGCCCTCTCTCCATCAAACGAGTCAGCAAAGGCTAGGCTAAAATTGTCATTGTGTCCATCCAACTTTTCAAAAAAAGTCACCCCTTGTTTCTTCTCAAAAATTTCCATACATTTCTCATGAATAACAGTGGAATCGAATTTCTCTGGTTCCAATCTAGATACCATTTTGCAATTTTAACAGGAAAATAAATATGCAGCAGAAAACCCAACCTTTGCAACTTTTAACTCTGTAAACGTTTTCCTATTTCAAAATGATCCTCTAAAACTAGAATTGCTATTGATCTAGCAAATTCTTTTGGCAAAAGATTCAAGTTTTACCTCTCCTCTGGTGTTATTGCTTCAAAATTTCTCCTACGCGTATGCATTCTTCAGAAAGCTAGTGCCCGCATCCTTCCTCTATGATACACGCCTTCCTTTCACTGTGAAATATTATCCCTATATGCCTTTGCATTGTACAGCAATCGGGTCTGCAAATGAAAGAGTGGATTTTGGGAAATGATCAAAGCGAAATGACCATTCTGATATGCAATCCCAGTGTCATAAGTTTGCAATGCAATTTTCTAGGCACATATATATTTTCATGGGAGCATACAACTGTGATTCCCACGTCTTTTACAATCATTATATGAACATGCAAATTTTTTTATCCCAATCACTAGTTCAAGTACAAATTTTTGAAGTCAAGGTTAGAACCATTCCATCTCTATACAATGTGCTCCAGTTCCCTTGCATACCCCAGTGTTTGATTAATGAGTTGCAAGGAAGGGATTTCTTTACTTCGAGTGGACTCTTTCACCTTTTGGAAATACACACAACCATTCCTTATATCAAATGTTCTACGATCCATATTCCATATTTTTTTTAACTTAATGCATAATGCACTAGTACCTTTGTCCTAGAATATAAAAATATATAATAAAAAAAACATTTGAATTCCATTGTTTTTTTTTTAACATTTGTCTTCCTGTTGAGAAGAAAACCTTGCCTGTAGAATGCAGTTTAGGTTTTGATAATTTGAAATTTTCCTCTGGGATTGATTCTGACCACCATTTTGACACCTAGGATAGGATAATGAGAAGTGAATGGAATGTTGGCATGGATTGTGAGGGTAATAGAGTAGACAGTCAAGCTTATGAGGATAGGTAAATATGTCATTACTTAAAAACAAAGAATCATTCAACTTTTAAAGCATAATAATTAAAATCCTTACAGACTTTGCTTGATATCCCTTTGTGCTCTGCTTGCTGCTTGATGTAGCTGGTTTGCAATTCGTTTCTGATTCGCATATGTCCTTCTGATGTCTTCTCTTAAAAATGTATGCCATCTCATGTCCCTTCTGCTAAACTGGAAGTCAGGTCCCTCTGCATTTGGAAAAGGATTGGAACTATCTTAGATTCCTTCTGCTAAACTGGAAGTCAGGTCCCTCTGCATTTGGAAAAGGCTTGGAGGGTTCCAAGAAAGAAGAAAAATAGAAAGCATGAAATGCTTATCCCCCTCACAAGCCTATTTATTGACTTGTCCGCAAGTCAAACAAGATCTTTATTATGCAAAAAAAAATTGCCTATGAGGCACGAAATCTCTAATGCCAGAAAGTGAAAATATTTTTGTGAATTTTCAATGGCTAAGCAAACCTAGTTTTCCAAGGAAAATTCGAGTTTATGTTGTGCCAGTTGTCTGGTTTTCACAACTAAACTCCCTTTTTTTTCTTTTTTTTTTCTTTGTGTTTTGTTTCTTTTATATATATATTATCAAATCAGAAAATAGCTAAGAAGAAAGTGAAGGAGAAACACCAGTGTGTTTATCCAGCACTTCCATCTCCCGTTGCTATGAAATCTGTTGTATGAAATCTTCTTTGTTGATAGGTTTGGTGTAGAGTTTTAGCCAATGGCCATTGACCACAAATGTATGTGCTTCATCATCGATTGTTTGGAGTTTGATTGAGCCATTGTCATATACCTCTGCAATCTCATATGGACCAAGCCAATGAGTTATGAACTTGGCCTTGAAGTCTTTGAATTTTGAATCAAACAATAGGGCCCAGTCACCGATGTGAAATTGTTTCTTTTTGATAAACTTGTCATGCCATTGGGCTCTCTGTTGTTGTATCAAAATATTGTGTTCTATTGCAGCCTGTCTCATCTCATCTAATTGATTCAATTGTAGTATCCTTTCTTACTGTGCTTCAGAAATATTCATCCCCAAATCTACTACTAACTTAAAGGTATGAATTTGAAATTCTATCGGCAAGAGGACTTGCTTACCATAAACGAGCTGATAAGGAGAAAAACCAGTATTTTTTTTCCAAGTGATTCGGTATGCCCATAAAGCTTCAGTAAGCTTAGCTGACCAATCCTTTCTATGCATCTGCACAGTTTTGGTGATGATTCCTTCCAAAGTTTTGTTTGTAGATTCCACTTGGCCATTGGCTTGTGGATGGTAAGGTGTAGATTTTATGTGCTTAATCTTGTACTTCGTTGCTATCTCCTACACTAGTTTGGAAGTAAACTGTGCACCCTGATCAACGACAATCTCTCTAGGAACCCCAAATCTGACAAATATCTCTTCAAAAAGAAAGTTTACCACTATCTGTTCTGTGGCTCATGGTAATGGTTTGGCTTCCACCCACTTTGTAACATAGTCGGGACATACTAGAATGTACTTCTTTCCTTGTGATGGTGGATGAATCAGACCAATGAAATCAAGATCCCACTTTTCAAATGGTTATATTAGGATTTGTGGTTGGAGTGGCATTTCATCAAATCGTACTGGTTGTCCCATCCGTTGACAAGTATCACAGCTCCTAACATACTTCTTAGAATCCTTGAAAATAGAAGGCCAGTAATACCCCAAATTGAGTATCTTGTATGCTGTTCTTTTCTCTACAAAATGGCGACCACACGGTTCATCATGACATGCTTTAGAAATATCTAAAACTTCAACTTGTCGTACACATCTCCTAATAATTAGATCATATCCTATATAAAAGAGATCGCCATTGACCCATATATGTCTAGCACTTTTTTTAATAATCTTTTTATTTTCTTTAGATGACATAGATGGAGGTAGTTGTCTTGATGATAAATAATTGGCGATATCAGCATACCAAGGAGTGATAACAGAATTTGCAAACAAGTGTTCATCAGGAAAACTATCTAAAACAGGAACAACCTCACCAGTATTGTGTAAGCGAGACAGGAAATCTGCCACTTGATTTTCTCGTCCAGACCGATCTAAAATAGTGATATTGAATTCCTGCGTTAATAGTAACCATTTGGTTATCCGACCATTAGTAATAGACTTATTCATCAAATATCATAAAGCAGAATGATCTGTGTGGACAAAAATTTCATATCCAGTAATGTAATGACGTAATTTGTTCACAGCATGAACTACTGCCAACATCTCCTTTTCAGTGACTGTATAATTCAATTTTGCAGGTGTTATATTTTTGCTAATAAAATAAATATCATAAGTCATGGTATGCTCTTTTTGTCCCAAAGAGGCCCCTATTGCAGTATCAGATGCATCAGTAGAAATATGGAAGGGCAATGTCCAATTTGGTCCCCTTAAAATGGGATAAATTGAGAGCTTCTCTTTAAGTGTCTGAAATGCAGATTGACAGTTAGTATTCCATTTGAAATGTACATCCTTTGAAAGTAATTTAAACAATGGCAGAGCTATCTTACTGAAATTTGCAATAAATCTACGATAATAGCCTGCATACCCTAAAAAGCTTCTTACATCTGTTTGAGTTGTTGGTTCAAATAGATTTACAATGATTTGAATTTTAGCAAGATCTACTTTTATTCTAGATGAAGAAATGTAATGTCCTAAAACTATCCTTTCAATCATCATCATAAAACACTTTTCGTTGCTAAGGAAAAGATTTGAGTCAACACACCTTTTTAAAATTTTCTCCAAGTTTGCTAAGGAATCCTCAAAGGCACTTCCATGCACAGAAAAATCATCCATATAGACTTCAACACATTCATGAATTAGATTTGCAAAAATGGCCAAGACTGCTCTCTGAAAGGTAGCTAGGGCATTACATAAGCCAAAAGGTAAAACCTTGTAGGCATATGTGCCACAGGGACATGTAAAGATATTTTTGTCCTGGTCCTCTTTTGCAATGCTAATTTGATTATATCCGTTGAAACCATATAGAAATGAAAATTATTCTTTCCCAGCTAAGGCATCTAACACTTGATCAATAAAGAGAAATGGGAAATAATATTTTAGTGTTGCCTTGTTTAAATCCCTGTAATCTACAAATATCCGCCATTTGCCATTTTTCTTAGGAACAACAACCAAGGGAGAAACCCATTGGCTGTCAGAGATAGGGTAGATAAATCCTACCTTTAATAACTTCTGCAATTCTTCCTTAACTATCTCTTTTAGTATGGGGTTCATTCTACGTTGAGGTTGTCTGAGAGGTCTAATTTTATCGTTTGTGTAAATGTGGTGAGTGCATGTTTCATGATGAATGCCTAGCATGTCAGTGTATTCCTAGGAAAATGCATGGGAATATTTATTCAGTAAGAAAATCAACTGTTCTTCCTGTGATGTAGTAAGATGTGCACTGATATTCAAATGTTTTTCTGAACTGATTTCAATTGTTTTGCTTTGGACATCGGTGATTGAATGGACATTAAAAATATCATGAAGTTCCAATGCTAAAGAATGTACTGTGCAATTTTCCCGAAAAATTATGTCCCGAAACTTGATCTATTATAGCATACTGCATGTCTCTTAATTCTTCAAAAATATCAGGTTCAGCAATGAAATAATCTAGCAAATCTTTGTTGTTTTCTTCTTGAAAATCAATGAACTGAATGATACTTAGAACAGGCTGAATTACTTCTTCTCCCTGATCTTTGGTCTCATTAATCCATGATAATTGATCTAAGATAGAAGGTCACTGGCCAAAAGGATAAAGTGTAATTTGTTTTCTCTCTGTCCCATGTGAAATGAGCATACTTCCTGATCTACACCCTATGAAAGCATCAGCTGTTGCCAACCAGGGTCTGCCAAGAAACAATGGATGCCCTCCTAGATTAGACTTTGGTTGCAGCACTATAAAATCTACAAGATACTCCTAGGAATCTAAAGAAACAATGATATCTTCTAAGATCCCTTCAAGTGTGATCTTAGATCTGTCAGCTAGTTCCAAAACTGTAGTGGTTGGTCTGAGATTTTTCAAGTGAAGGTATTCCATTGTCTCTAGTGTCATGACATTAATAGCAGCACCTAAATCAATCAGTGTTTTTGGAATTGAAAAATTGTTGACAGTGATTGTGACCATTGGGATGCCAGGATCAACATATTTTTCAATAAAAACAGTGTTAGACATTAATCCTGCTAATTTTCCTACCACATGAATTTTTTATGGATCCTTCCTTCTCTTATTAAGACATAATTCCCTAACTGCTTCGTATAGATTGGAATATCCTTTATAGCCTACAGTAGGGGAATTTTGACACATACATTGGTTAACTCATTCAAAACATCAAAATCAGGTAGGGAGATTGAAAGTTTTTCCTTGACCAACCTTTCTGGAAAGGGAGGTATATAAGGTACTAATGTTTTCCCTTTTTGACTGTGACTTTTCTATATTTAATTTTTTTGGATTTTTCACATTTTCTGCTTGTTCTTCTAAAATAACAGGAGATTCTTTTTGTAAAGTTTTTCCAGATCTTAAGTTGATGTTTTGAAGTGGGAGCATTGAGTAGGGGAGTGCCATTCCATCATCAACATTATACATGGGTTTATCCATTTTATTATTCGGATTTGGTATTGGCTGGGCTGGCAATTGTGTTGGTCGAGGTGGAGGCGGGTTGGATGGCAATTGAAGCTGTTAAGGTTGTTGGCCTAGTTGGGGAGCAAGATTGGGTTGTTGGAAAAATGGGGCTTGATTCTGCTGGTATTGGGGATATGTAGAAGGTTGTTTATAGGGCTGTAGATAGGCCTGTTGATATGTCTAGTTACCATGAGTATACCCTCGCCAATTTGGAGAAGATTGGGCTAATTGAGGAGACCAAGTTTGCTAGGGCATCGGTGCACTCCATGAATTCTGAAAAGGAGTCTGATAATTTGAATGAAACTGCTACATAGGATCTTGAGACATACCTAAAAAACGTCGCTACCAAGGTCTTCGTTGTCCCATAAAATAGAGAGACTCCATGCTTTGATTCTCCTCCATTCGGGCTGCCTGCAATTCTTTTAATATGGGGCAATCATCAGTTTTATGATTTGCAGTACATACACCACAAATTTGAACAGTATTTAAAGGGAATTCTTTTAATGGGTCTTTCTTTCTACATTTAGGGCAAAAAATAGACAGGGCTTGATCTTGTTGGTCTTTTTGTTCTTCTCTTTTCTTAGTTCTTGATGTTTCGACCTGTGTTCCTAAGGTACTCAATAGATCAGTCTTAAAATATTCTAACAGATTCCCAAGTTCAGCTCTGGATATGCCACTAGTTGCAAATTTAGTTACTTTGGAAGTTACATCCCTTTTCCCATTTCTAGCCTTTCCTCTTGAATAATTCTAACATAAGTCTTGTATATCATCAAAGGGTAAGTAGGAGATGTCACCTTTTCCCATAACATTCAAAATATCAAGGTATTCTTCTCTTATTCCTTTTAAAAAGATTGCCCGACTGATCTTAGGTGTCAAGGAATTGTATTTGGATTTCTGCAAGTTGTATGAGAATATTTCTAGATACTCTTCCAAGCTTTCATCCTCCTGCTAAGACATCCTGAAAATGTCATCTTTTAAATCCTTTGATCTACAATATGCCTGATATTTTCTAAGAAAAATTTTCCTCATCTCATCCCAGCTAGTTATAGAATGCTCTCCTAATCCCATGAACCATTTCGAGGCAGTTGCTTTAAGAGTAGCAGGTAAAAGACGAAGTTTGTGGGTGTCATCAGTATATCCATAGGTTCGACACAAGATATCAAATTCGAATAGGAAAGAATCTGGATCTTCAGAAGTCATACAATAGAAATTTGGTAGGACAAATGGTGGAATATTTTTCATCTTTACCTCTTCCCCTAGGATGATGCTAGTGTCCAAGATGGGGAATTTAAAGGTGGCTTCCTGATCTTCTTCTGCCCTTTCATCCCTTTCATGTCTCCTCTCTTCTTCCCTATCATGTCTCCTCTCTTCTTCCCTTCTTTCTTGTCTTAGTTTATTTTCCATTTCTAACCTTCTCTCATACTCCCTTCCCTGTTCTGCAGTTGGCCCTTTTGATGTTTCTTCTTCAGCCATTTCAAAAGTATCAATGGTTGTAATGAGTCCTTTTTTATCAGATAAAGAAGCTCCTGTTACTTCTATTTTTGGGGGGTTTTTGATAAATATTCCTTTTTCGTCTCTTTGTCTTGACATAAAACTAGAATCTACTCTGTGTTTTTGAAATTTTCTTTTTATAAGAGAACTAAAGTTCTTAAGTCTGCTTCTAAAATGCCTCCTTGGCAACGGCGCCAAATTTTGGGCTCCAATCCACTAGTGTAAATTAGACCTTAAGTTTATGTCAATCCAGAGTTTGTAGACTTAGAGGCATATCCCAAATATAGAGACTCAAAGCTAGACCTGACTGGAAATTTAGTTTAACTATGAAACAAATCTATTAAATGCTAGAATGTTGTGACTTTGAAATGCAAAACCTCCCTTACAGAAGCAACTTCATTTGATCTCTTAGTTTAACCAGCAATTCATGTGTGAAATATTCTAAGACAAAAAATTGAACCTAAATATTAAAAATAGATCACAATACATTGCCTATTATCTCATTGTTGAAAGCAGTCAATCATTGATTTCCTTTACAAGAATACATTCGCAATGTATAACTATCCTCAGCAATTCGATATTGAGTAAGCAATGCAATCTAAATCATTCCTACAACATTTAAACATTTAAATAACATAGCTCATAACCTTGTTCATACAATCTAACTCGTTCTGCAATGTATGAGTAATTAAAATAAGGAAAATTAGCTTCTACAGGATTTAATTAAAACATACCACATGCAATGATGCAAAAAGAGGTGTGCAGACTTCGCAAAGGGGGGCCTCCAATGCTTTGCTTGCACACGCAAATAAAATCACAGAGCTCTAGAACTCAATCGCATTCACCAGATAGAAATGAACATACACAGTAATTTATCAAATCCACAGTCTTTATTTCAAAACCATACGTCTATGATCCAAGGCGTTTCTTTCCTCTGTAAAATCAAATACTTATACAATTTTTTTTTAAAACTGGAAATGCTACAAATCTGGAGGACTCATAATGATATGCGACCCTTGAGATCCTCCATCAGATCCATCAAAATAGACAAAATCGAAACTGTCCTGTTTTTATGCTAAGTGGTAGCACAGGTGGTCATCTTTAACTGGCATTGACTCGACACCTGTGAAAACCATATCATCTGTTCGTTAGAAATTTAACCATCCTTGGACATCAAGGATCTTCCTCCCATCTCTCAGTTTGCGCCTAGCTGGCCTGCAAGTATCCAACCTAGGAGAAATTACGGGAAGTTAGCACATAAGAAGAAATTTTGAATAAAACCTTAATTTAAATGCCTTAAAAATCTCATAATTCAATTTGTTAAGATACAACAACATTTATACCTTTGACCAAAGTTTTG
Organism: Pseudotsuga menziesii; assembly: GCA_001517045.1. NCBI lineage: Eukaryota > Viridiplantae > Streptophyta > Pinopsida > Pinales > Pinaceae > Pseudotsuga > Pseudotsuga menziesii. Next base: position 91,230 of record LPNX010963785.1, read on the forward strand.
TGGATGAAATTAAGGTTTTATGGATCAAGTACAAAGGTTTATGGAGAAAACTGGAAGGTATTTAGATGGAAAAATAGGTAAACATGGTGCCCAACAGTGTTGACATTGTGGTTTGTTGTGTGTGCATATTTTGCCTTGGTCTGAACTGGTTTGGAGTGGAATTGGGTCTAAACTAGCTTGATAAAACTAGTGTAGAAAGGAACCTCAAAAATAGATCTAGAGGGGCTAGTTTTCTTCTTTGCACACCCTGAACAACATTGGAATGGAAGGCATAGCCTAAGGGACTGTGTAGCAGAGAAGGGGATGCTTCCTTGTGTTGGGTGCGTAGATGTTTAAGGAGCCAAGCCGATCTAGTGTAGGTGTCCATAGCTCGGTGGTTGATCTCACTAGCTTAGCAGTTCAAGCTTTCCAGCTCCTTTGCAGACTGATAGATCCATCTATAAGTTGGCTTGGTTAGTCCTTATGTGAATGTTGGCTTGGCTGATGAGCCTGATAAAACCAACAGTATATTGGCTTGTTTTTTTGCATCCTGATAAACCCAACTGTGTTGGATTGGCTGAGTTTTGTTGTATCCTTGGCTATGTGTGAGCCTGCTAGTGTTACTTATTCCTTGTGAGAATCATGCCCAGCTCGTGGGTGGCATTGCTACTGAGAGATTAATGAGCGCACTAGACTATGGTTGGGTGGAACGTTGCAGCGACGTAGCTTATTGCAGGACAAATTTCTTTCAAGATAAGTATTTCTTGTGTGTAATCCCTGCAACTGTATTTTTTTTAATGAATCGTAATGAACATGTTGAATGCGTTTATAAATGTATTTGCTTTCGCTATATATTGCATGTTTTATACATCTATGTATGTTTTTAAGTTCAATGCATTCTATATTACGTTATGGGCCTTAAATTGTCGGATTGGTGATGGCCTGAATGAACAAATCTACCCAAGAATTCTGTTAATAGGTTGAATTTCCTTCCACAACTCTCCTTTTCGCAACTTGCGGGATGCGGGATGTGGAAACGTCCTTCTGTAAATTATGTTCCCCGCAGTTTTCCTTCCACAACTCTCCTTTCTGCAACTTGCGGGATGCAGCTTCACAAATCTCTATTTCCGCAACTTTCCTTTCCGCGATGGTCTATTCCGCATGTGGGATCGCAATTTCCATATTTCCCCGATTTCGCAAACTCAAGCTTTCCGCACCGTTGATCCTTATGGGTTGATTCTCAGCCGTTGATCTGTCTCCAGATGCGGAACAGATGATGACCATTGATTTTCATCGCAATCTTTCTTCACCAATCAATCTCCTCTAAGATCTTTCTTCGTAGATCGTCGAATTGATCACTGATAGGATCAATTTCTCTGATGTTGGGAAGTTGGAGAATTTATCTGCAGACTTGAATAGAGTGAATGCAATATGAGTTCATGCCTCTATAGATCTCTGCAAAATTGGGAATCCATCAAAATAGATACATAATTCACTGAACTTCGAGCTAGATGCTCCTGCATCGGTTAGATAGAGGTAATGATCGTGTTTCCTCTCTGGTGGACGAGAGGGGACGTGACACTAGCTATTTCAATGCAAGATTAAAGAGATGGGGGCATTATTTCACAAGGAATAAGTGGGGGAATATCCAAACCCTTGAGACAATAGGATAAAGCCAAATGTCAAAGGGAGAACCCATCAAACTCTCAACTACCCATTTTGTTTTTTGTGCCCAATCATTTATTTCTTCCAAAAATTAGTTGAGGTAGTTAATGCATGGGAATGAGAAGAGTATGGCAGTCAAAATTTGAATTTGAGAAGCCATCAGTTTTTGAAAATCATGTTTTGACTTATTGGGCAAGAAAACACCCACAAATGTCTTCCCATCCCATTATGCATTCACATCCTCCTCTCTCTCATGCATTTTGGAGATTTTGTGCGTTTCCCTCACGTTCTCAGCAGTTTCCTTCTTTTTCCCCATGGCTGGGAATTCATTTTGGTAATGCTCAGTGGTTGGGCTCTTTCCCTAATGTTTTCTTGTTGTTTCCTCATTCACATGGCTAGGGAAATTCATTTTTGGTGTTGCACAGTCGATGGGATAATAGATCCACGAATTAGGGGTTTGAAGAGGTCGTTTTTTCCCACGTGAAGCCCATACATGTTTTTGAACTCGAATTGGCTATCAAAGAGTTGTTTCCCATTTCACCAAATCGTTATTGTTACCAAAACCATTTTTCTACAAGGCCAACATGTGTATTTTTCTATTATGTGCACCCTTGTGTTTTGTTGTTCTATAAATCCTTGCTTTGGTTTGAACCGTTAGGAGTGGAAGAGACCAGAATTGGCTTGTTAATCTAGTGAATAAAGGAACCTCAAAGAGATATCAAGAGGGGCTGGTTATTCCTTTCTGCACACCCTAAAGAGCACTAGAAGGGGAGGTATGGCCTGAGGAAACTGTGTAGCAGTGAAGGGAATACTTCCTTGTGTTGGGTGGTGTAGGTATTGTGGAGGCCAAGCTAGATCTTGTGTAGGTTCCCATAGCTCTGTGGTTGAGCTCACTAATTTATCAATTCTCCTTTCCATTGCCTTAACAGCCTAATAAACCCAACTGTGTTTGGCTTGGCTGAGTTTTGATGTACATTTGGCTATGTGTGAGCCCGTTGTTTCCTAATTCCTTGTGGAAATCATGCCCAGCTCGGGGGTGGCAATGGTGCTGAGAGATTGATGAGCACACTGGCCTATGGTTGGGTGGAACGTTGCAGCGACATAGCTAGTTCCGGGACAACTTTTTCTCAAGATAATTATTTTTCGTATGTTTAATCTCTGCAACTGTATTTGCTTAAGAAATTACTATGAACATGTTGAATACTTGAATGTGATTGAATGTGTTTTGCTTCCGCTGTGTTTTACTGAATTATACATATGCATATGTTTTTTACTTCAATGCATTTCTTTATTATGATTCATGGGGCCAGATTGCCCATTTTAACAGTAGCAACAATAGTGTGGTCATGTCCTCTCTTCGTCGAGATGAGGGGAGGGGACGTGACATGTTTAAGATTTACGCCTTCAAGTGGTATTTGTTGAAAATATTTTGGTTTACCGATTGTAGTTGCTTTGAAGAGTAACCGCAATAGCATCCGTGTCGATCAAGCAGAAGTCATAGATAGTAATAGTCTTTTACAATTATTGCAACATGTTCTAGATCTTGGCGAAGTGATTTAACAAAATAAACCATATGATTGAATATAAAAAGTTCCATATATTGTGGATGTATTTTTTTTTAGGGGGGGGGTGGGTATTTTAACCATTTACAAAATATGTGCAGTAGAAATAGGTATTTCTAGGTATTTCTATGTGTATTGAACATTGAAATATATCTGTGTGGAAGTTTGTATTGTTATTTGTATTGAATATTGAGATATGTGTTGTGTATTCTTTTGTTAATTAAATTTTGGAATATGGTTACAGGTATGTTTAAATGTTGGAGTTGTTTGTTTTTATTGTAATTGAGAGTGGTTTGAGAGGGGGTTGATAGATTTATACAACAATTATCAAAGTGTGTATGATTGCTATAATTGTATTGAGGGATATTTTCTATAGGCTAGTATGATAGAGAAGTGTGTTCATATAAGACACTTCAATAAAATAATAAAATATTAAGTAAACAAAAATTGTACAACGTAAGCACTAACCCTTATTATAATTAAATACTACTGTAGATCCATGGAACAAATTCCTAGAGGTACAAAACTTTCCTCATATTTTTTCACTTTAAAAATGGTTGGCACCTACATAGATTTAATCTGTCTCATTTATATATGATTGTACCCATCTTAAAATATAAGCAACTCTAATAAAATAATAAAAAAATTTATAATCTTTGGATCTAAAAATAAAAAGCTTCACTTTAGTATGCTTTTACAATATAGATTTATTATATTACTTGCATAGATCCATCTTAGAACTTGGATCTATTAAGTATTAAGAGAGATTTGAAAATTTTATGAGGTGTGGAAAAAATTACAACTTAAAAAATTTGATGCCATGAACATAGTTAGTAAAACTAGTGGCTGAATATGTTGGAGCCATTTAAAAAAGAAAAAGAAAAAATGAATTCAATGTATGAAGAATTCTTACCGTAATAAATGGAAGGGCCTCTACTAGGTGTTGCATTGGCGTTATAAGCACTATAGACCAGTTTTAAACCTTGAATCAAGCAGGAGAGGGATCCAATTTCTTGAAGTGTAATTTTTTTCTTGATATGTAAAAAAATTAAATCCCTCTTAATCCTTCATAGATATAATTTAGAATATATTTATGTTGATTTTCATTCTTTTTGTTTAATGAATCGAAAACAACTTCTATCCCATACAAAACTAAAAATACCTTACTTAAAAAAACACCTTGTTACAATATCTACACCTATGGTACTATCACTACTTTCAGTACAATGAATTAGACAATCCATGGAAAGCGTTGTTACTTATCCCTACAAAACTCTATAAAGTTGAATGTCGTCATATTTTAAACACCTCAAGCTTCCGTCAATGAGAATTTATCGGGACCATCTGAAACGGTGTTTATTATATTTATCGGGACTATGTGAAGCGGTGTTTATTATTTTTATTTCCATTTTAAGATTAAAGTTTGAAAGATAATTCCAAAATTTCGCTCATTATCGATATGATAATGAGCTGCTTAATCTTAAATCCAGCAATGGCGTGTTGCTGTAAAATAAAGATTTACAAACACACGTAAAATAAATCCAAAATTATTGGCAAAACATTTGAGTACGATTTTTTTATTATTTGTATTATAAATGGAAGCAATAATCCAATTTCATCACTAAAAAAAGGTTTTATTTTAAAGTGTAAATCATAATCTGTTTCCACCAATAAACTTCATCCAACACCCTTACAAATCATGAATAAAATACCACTAAGATAGTAAGACTTCACCGAACGCCCTTACAAATAATGAAGAAAATACTACTAAGATGGTGAGGAATAGTGGCCTGGATGGACGATCTCGCCACCAATCAATCAAACGGGTACGCCCGGCCAACACATTTCCACCTTTCTCAACATCTTTATTAAACTTTGCATTTTTATCAACGCAGTTTCTTATCTACAGCGGATGTTGGGATGATTCTGTCGTACTTTCGATTTCTATGATTGTGAAAAAACATTCATATAAGAAAAATGTCAATAATATGTGAGAGTCTACAGCGAATTGCGGGGATTACCAGTGTTGTTGCCTGCACGTGCAGAAGAGTCTTTATCCCAGATAAAAACGACTGGACTGTCGGCACAGGGCTGGAGAGAGTGGGGAACTGGGGGAAGAGGGGGGTACGTCTACAATGCCCTCCAATATCTGCAATGCTTTACTCATCGACGGCCTTGCGTCTTCGTCGTCCTGGATGCACCATCCTGCCACTATGGCAGCCCTCTTTACTTGTTCCTCGTCTGCATCGTTCAACAATTTCTTATCGACCACCTCCATGGCGTTTCCGCTGCTGATCTGAGCTGCAGCCCACGCGGGAAAGTACAGCTCCCCGGACTCCGAGATCTTGTCCATGTTTCTTCGCCCTGCAATTATTTCGAGCAATGTCATGCCGAAGCTGTAGACGTCGGCTTTCACAGTTACGGGCAGGCCAGAGAGCCACTCGGGGGCCAAATAACCTCTGGTTCCTCTCATGGTCGTCAGGACCTTACTATACTCTCTGCCCAGGAGCTTCGCCAGTCCGAAATCGGCTACCTTGGGGCAGAAATTGGAATCCAGGAGGATGTTTTCGGGCTTGATGTCGCAGTGAATAATGCAATCCCTGCACTTTTCGTGTAGGTAAACAATTCCCCGGGCAGTCCCCACCGCGATGCTGAACCGCGTTTTCCAATCCAACAGCTTGTGCTGCTCATCATCTCTCGGGGTTTTGGGGAATAGAAAGGAACCGAGGCAGCCGTTAGGCATGTATTCGTACACTAGCAGTCTTCCAGAACCTTCGACACAAAATCCCAGCAGTCTAACTAAATTCACATGTTGTGTGAATCCAATGGTACTCACCTCCGTGCAAAATTGCTTCTCTCCTTGATTCACACCCTCCAGTTTTTTAACTGCCGCCAAGGAACCGTCTGTTAGAATCCCTTTGAAGACGGAGCCGAAACCCCCGCCTCCCAGACGTTCAGAAAAGTTCTTCGTTGCACTCTGTAGCGCTCTATAAGTGAATACAGTAAGCCCAGCAGGCGCGTATTCGGTTGCAGACAAGCCTAGGCGTTTCCAACACCATAGAAACAACAACACAAAGGCCCAAATAGTTACCAGCCCGCCTACCACACCGCCCACCACGCCGGCCAGAGTCGCCTTCTTGTTGGAGTTAGATATATCAGGGACATCAGTAGCATCTAACCGCAGAAACAGAGTGATCCCGTTGGAGTTATCATAGAGATTTAGCAATTCACCGAACCACATTACACAAGTCTGCAAACTGCCATTAACGATGGCATATGCGGTGCACGAGCAATTGCTGAGACAGGCTTCTTGGCACTGTACTTGCAGCCCTTTGTATTGAACCCCTTGAGGCGGCATAGAGGTGCCACTCAATTCTACAAATCCGTCTGTGGTATTCTGGTTTCCGGCATGGCTGCATTGTAACGCTGTCTTCCGAACACAGCCGCTTGACCACTGCTGAGATTCCCATTCTCTGGTATCTTTGGGGACAAAACCAGACAGGCAGTTGCAGGATTGAACGTTGTTATTGTTGCAAAATCCATAAGGTCCGCATGCAGCATAAACATCGCATTGAGTGGAAGGTTGTTGCCAGACCATGCTCCATTCCAGATTTTCCGCCATAATGTACGCTCGATGTTGTCCCGACTTTTCCAAAACGAAACGCGACAGAGATGTGATTCCAAGGCCTCGAGAAATATTTAAATACTTGTACGAACCATTACTGAAATACGTAAAATCGTACCAGTTGGTCGTTGTCATGTCCGGAAGATTGCTGAAATATTTTCCGTTCCAAAGACCGCTCTCCCAGTATGTGGTGTGATTCTTCCACATCAGCACGAACTGGTCCTCTCCGTTTGGATCTATTTGAACGCTGAAGGGCCCGGGACTCGGATTCCAGGGACTCCTCCATGACGACAGCCCTTGCAGGTTACTGACCTTCATCCCTGGCAACCATGTATTTCCGGGATCGTCGAAGCTCTGCCAAATGACTTCAGAGCTATTCTCAGCACACAGCACGACCAAGTTACCAGACTCCATTATCACAGCGGAATAATTGTTTTTCCGGTTTCCCTTGGATGACCAGACGCTGGAACTTCCATAAGACAAGAGGAGACTCCCATAGTCTGTGAGACTAACAACGCTGGACGCGTTCTGCAGCGGCTGGTCCACGTTGGCCACCCAAGCGATTGTCTGCTGTGAAGCCTTGGCATACCAAATACCGAGATACCAGTTTTAACGTTGTTGTTGTTGAGATTGAAAAATCCGAATTTGAAGATACCGCCCTTAGAAATCCTGGTCTGATTACCATTGAGAGAGGCGCCTAACACTAGGATGTCTTGGGAAGCTGCGTCTGCCCCATAGCCCGGCCTTATGATCTGAAGCAGCAGCAGAAGTAGGAGATAAAAAGAAGAGAGAACATGTGGGAGTTGCTCTCGCATGCTATTTTCACTCCCCATTCTAAAATCAATGAGCTGCCCTGCTGCTGCTGCCCATGCTATTAAGAACCAAATATAACGTGTTTATGAATGCCATACGGCCTTTGAATGTTATCTGTTCAACTTGAACTGATCAAGGTCCGGCCTTTGTATTATCTTGAAAATGATAAAATAATATTTAATGAAACATTCAACTTAATTATTTATAAAATTATTTAAATTCCGTTATATGATTATTTTGATGTGGATTTCCCTTGAATATAGTTGACGTTTTTCATTAATTTGAAAATGTAATCTTCCTTCCTTTGCGATTATTACACGGCTTACACGCTGTCACTCCATTACTGTAACTGTTTCTTTGAAGTTATAGCTTGAATACCTTAATTCCGTCAGCGGCTTCCACGGGTGGAATGAGGACCGTCAATGATGCAGCCGTGTCAAGGGGTTTACCTGGAAGTTGGAACCTCCAAACGCTCACGAGAATAAAAGTCGGTAACATTGTCTTGGGAGTAAGCTATCTACCCGACCATTTGCACCGGGGTCCATCTAGCTTACTTCGCTACCTTTCTGTGAAACCAAGAACAACAGATTCCAACACCTATTTTCACACCAACTACGCTCTTTTTTTAAGTGTAAGTTTAAAATTATAAGTTTTGATTGGAACTTTTATGAAAATTGCAAATGTTGTTTAGAACTGTAAAATTTTAGTCAACTCCATAAAAATAACTCGAAAGATCTAAAACTTGGAAAGTTTTATCAACTTCTTTGTTTGTTTTATGGAACCCGGTCCAAGTTTAAACCTTGGATTCTGTATTCTTCATGATCACGAAGGTTAAAGTTTTAAACTAGCACCTTGGATTCTGTATTCTTCATGATCACGAAGGTTAAAGTTTTAAACTAGCATACACACATAACATTGGAATTTCAAATTACAAATTTTCAGAACACAATTTCAGATTAAGTTTAGATTGGTTCAATCTGTAGATTCAATTTGATTTGGTAAATTAGTATTCTTCATTATTGCATTATACGTGAGTGTAATAATAGTTTGTTGTAGAATTGATCTGCAGTGAAAATGAGAATTGATCTGCAATGAAAATGTAAGAAAAGAACTAGAGTCTGTTGTTCTTGGTCATCTGTGGAACTAGTCAAGTGGGCCCCTGTGCAAATGGTCGGGTAGATAGCTTGACAATGAATTGGGGTGGGACTCGCGAGGTTTCTGAAGGAGGAGAAATTTGTATTTTATTATAAGTGTTCTTTTAGGGGTTTTTTTATTATAATTATTTTACTAATTCATGTTTCTAAATGAGGAGAAATTTGTATTTTATTATAATTGTTCTTTTAGGGTTTTTTTGATATTATAACTATTTTAGTAATTCATTTTGTGTCTTTAATGGTAGAAGTATTATGAGCTGTGCTATGTTCATTGTGTGGCACTGACATTAATCACTCAAACAAAATGTCACTTTAGTTCTATATTAGCACAATTATTGGATTATTGGTGAAGGATTTAAATTAGCAAGTGCCTCATAAATATGTAATAATATGCTTATAGGTTGATGTTGGAGGGTAAAAAATGTTGAAAAGAGAACTAAAATTGAATTCCTTTAAATTTGGCCTTGTACCAAGAAATCAGCTACAAGTTTTGTAGCAAAGAAAAATGAAGGGCCAACTGTAAGAAGCCCTTCTAGCATAGCAAAAACAAGTAGGTATTTTCTGATGGAGTTCACTCTTGGAAAGTAAGATAGGTTTGCATGAAAGGAAGGCATAAAAGCATTAACTTACAGTGTAACAACATTCAAATCCAAGGTATGGAAACATAATAAAAATCTAGATATACTTGCAAAGTAGAAGGTACATTTTCAGCCTATATTCAAAATTTAATAGGAAAATGCAATCATGAGCCCCTCATTTTATAAGTGTTTCTTGTGGGAAAGTAAAGCTTAAAGACAATCAATAATCAAAACTATCACACTACCTCTCTTGGAAATAGGATCCTCAACATGAGCTATAGCACTATCCTTTTATATGTATATGTAGATTGACATTTTGATGGTTTTGACACCCTATAAAATAGTCTCCTTAAGATGTGGTCTGTCCTCCCCTTTATTCTTATATATTATATTTATAACAATCCCATGGATCAACTTTAAATTTCAATAGACATTCAAATATGAATACAAATAAAGTAAAGTAAATCATCAAACAATTAAAACATGAAAGTAATTATTAGTATTATTATTATTATTAACTATAGAATATCATAAACATTGGTAACTCACTTAAAATATTATATCATATAAATTCATTTAACAAAAAATAATATCTCAATATAAATGAATACAATGCATATATTAGTATATAAAACATCATAAACTTTGTACAACTTTTCATCTAAATAAAATTTCCCTTTTTCTAAAGAATGCAATCAAAAGTGAGGGATCAATTACTCTTAAATCTTTGTGATCACTATTTAATGTTTATCATGTACATAACGTTATCTTCTTCATTTACACAATGCAATCGTTGCTCTTAAATATTTGCAATCACTATTGAATGTTTGGCATGTATATAATGTTATCTTTATCCTTTACTCAATGCAAAAAATTGGAATGATATTATGTTTCATCACGTTCAAATCCTTATAACATCACATGACATAACCACTCTCAAATTTATAAGGATCTACACAAGCTCCTCGACTTTTGGGTTCACTACTTGTGAAAAAGAAAATCATGAGGTTCAAATCATCTAATGAATGGATCGTTTTATTTTTAAAAAAATAGATGTATGTTTAGTCTAGAAAACATGCATAAATTAAATAATTACAAGTTATAGTTATGAGGATCAAGGGAATCCAATAATTGAGCAAATGGTATAAGAAATATGGGAAACTAATATATAGTTATGAGACTCCACAAATCCACATATTGCTTACAATGGTGAAGGCTTAAAGATTCGAAAGATTAATGGTTGTGCCAAGTCAATGGAGGCAGACGTGCAACAAATGGAGCAGAGTAGATGGTTGATTGAAAATTCAATGAGTGATGACAGGCCAAATGTGAATATCTTGAGAACTCATGGAGAGAGATTTTAAAATGTGGGTGAAGATGAGGATTGCAGGTTGATCGCATTGATCTAATCTAATCTTATGGAATGACAATTAATAAAATACAAACATCGATTGTTGGCATGTTCATGGAAGTAAATTGTGGATCATATCAGGTCTAGCGAGGGCTAGGTGGGACAACAAGGAATAATTCCTCACTTGTAGCAGTTGGTAGGAAAATGTAGAAGAATGCTACAGGAAAGACAATGGAACACCATATTGGATGGCTATGTCTTGATAGTCCAACGAAATTATGCAATGGTAATGATGTGAAGTTGATTTAAATTGACATGATATTTTAAAAGTAGATGGCCATGACATATTTCTCCAAATTTGCATTCCCACATTGCAAGTTAAAGAGAGCTTCAAGGAATTTAAGGAGAAGTTAAAACAAACTTGCAAAGAAAGATGAGATATGCTAAAGTGTGATTTCCGAATGCTATAAACAATTATGGGAGGTTGAAGAGAGACTCAAAAAAGAAATTTAGTTTTGAGGATGAAATATGAAATTAAGATAAAGGAAGTACATAAAGCTAGGAAACTGGAAATGGAGAATGTTTTAGTAGAGATTGTAGCAACAAGAAAGGAGAATTAGGACCAAAGGTAGATAAATCGCAGAGCAAGCATGGAATGCCCATAGTAAGAATTTTTTCTCTATTAGGTCAATATGAGATAATAATTGAAGAGATGTTTATGAATAACATAAGGGTTTTAATTCAATATAGAGAATCTCACCATAGATTCTCCATTAGATGCCATGAATCTTCACTGTGGAATCTCAGCAAACCTTAAGAAAATATTGTGTTGGAATCTAGGCTCAATGATTTAAAGACCAGGAGACTCATCTAAAAAAATTAAAGATGGTAGACATTTGTGGGATTCTGAGAAGGGAAAATTGGAAAGAAATGTTGCAGAGCTACAAAAAAATCTTGTTCAATGGCTTGTAAGATGGGGTGATTGAGCTAGAAAAACATAGAGTTGTTCATTGAAGAATAGTTATTGAAGGCCCAGGAGAATTATTATAATGCTAGAATAGGTCACCTTTATTATGAAGGAGAGAAAATGAGAAGGTTCTACATCAATGTAGAACACAAAATTTTGATTCGTAATCTAGGTTAAATGAATCTAAGGGAATGACACAAGAATTTGGTCAAAAAATTTCAAGATGATCGTTGTTTGTCAGTTGCCAAAAAGAGTATTTTGGAAGGCTTGCAAATATGCAACATAACTTGATTTGATGGCTATTAAAAGTGGGTTAATGACCCACAAAATACAAATAAGTATTGAAGTAGAGTGATTGAATGCCTAGTTGAATAGGTTCAAATTTGTGTTGAATGAATCCAAGGGGAAGACTTAGTGAATTACTTGAAAATTTTGAAGATAGGTTTTTGTGGCACAAGGAAAGGAAAAAATTGGAAGGCATTCTTGTAGAGTTGCAAACAAACCTGGAGTTAGCTAGTGAAAGGCAAGTCATCAGAAAAAATAATATAAAGCTATGCATTGAAGTGGAGTTCTTGAAGACCCAGATAGATGAGTATAGTGCTAGAGATATTTCCATGGAAGGAAATAAATACAACTACATAGAGAGTGGTTTTGAGACAATATTTGAGATGATGTTTATGTAAATTGTCTTAACTAAAGACCAAAAAAAGTTGTCCATTGTCTAAAATATTCAACTTTAAGTGAGTGTCTTAAATTATTGTCTCTATAGAGACAATAATGAAAACACCAATTACAGACTGTATTGTCTCTGTAAATGACCATATTGCTCAAGTCGAGACAAAAAATACTTGTGTATTGTCTCAAATATTGTCTTTAAGAAAGTGTGTTAAATTAAGACAATCAAAAACTTTTGTATAAAGACAATATAGAATGAAAATAATGTTCTCCCTAGAGATACATTATCAAATTTTCTCTACCAAGAGATTATATAAAACAATGCATAAAGGCAATTTTTCATTCTTAAACTAAATTAACATAAATATTATTTTCTTAAAAAAACTACAGTGTCAGGATATAGTGGAATCAAACCACTAACCTCATGCTTAGGGGTCAGTGCAAGAAGATGATGGACCTTTTTGGCGCGTTAGATGCAATAGAAACCTGAAAAATCAGGCATCCCTCAACTTACTTGGATTTTTTGAGATACTTATGCAAAATATCTTGCATTGAGTAAAAAACATGAAATGTAGGAAATTGAATCACCTTTCCGAATATATAACTTTTATGTATCGAAAATTTGCATAGCTATGTCAAATTTCATTTTTCCTAACAGGCACTTTTTATTTTTCAGGGAAATTATAAGGTATATGTTTTTGTGGGTGCAGCCTTTGAGGGCCTAAATGATCGAATCAAGCTACACAAATTGACATCCATGTAGAGAACCCATAGCACTAGTGCAGAATTATTTTTTTGAAAATTAAATTAGTAATTTTATAATATTTTTATAATTGTCTAAGTGAGAAAACCTCGAAAATGGTACATGTTTTGTGGGTGCAGCCTTTGAA